>JAOTOM010003523.1:0-125000 GCA_034440615.1 Ashinkailepas kermadecensis
GCAACAATACGACTGCACCTTAACGAATTTCATGAACTTCAGTACTGGGCAGGATGGGCTTGGTCAGGTTGTTTTCGAGTAGTACAGCTTAGGGGAGTGACTAACAGTGACACTGCAGTGAGCCATGGTCGCAGCAGCGCGTCACTGGTCACGACATCACTGCATCGTGACCGGTGTCGGTGGTGTGTTCGTCACTGGTCACCATCACCGCATCGTGACCGGTGTCGGTGGTGTGTTCGTCACCGGTCACCATCACCGCATCGTGACCGGTGTCGGTGGTGTGTTCGTCACTGGTCACGACATCACCGCATCGTGACCGGTGTCGGTGGTGTGTTCGTCACTGGTCACGAGATAACCGCATCGTGACCGGTGTCGGTGGTGTGTTCGTCACTGGTCACATCACCGCATCGTGACCGGTGTCGGTGGTGTGTTCGTCACTGGTCACATCACCGCATCGTGACCGGTATCGGTGGTGTGTTCGTCACTGGTCACGAGATCACCGCATCGTGACTGGTGTCGGTGGTGTGTTCGTCACTGGTTACGAGATCACCGCATCGTGACTGGTGTCGGTGGTGTGTTCGTCACTGGTTACGAGATCACCGCATCGTGACCGGTGTCGGGTGGTGTGTTCGTCACTGGTCACAACATCACCGCATCGTGACCGGTGTCGGTGGTGTGTTCGTCACTGGTTACATCACCGCATCGTGACCGGTGTCGGTGGTGTGTTCGTCACTGGTCACATCACCGCATCGTGACCGGTGTCGGTGGTGTGTTCGTCACTGGTCACATCACCGCATCGTGACCGGTGTCGGTGGTGTGTTCGTCACTGGTCACGAGATCACCACACCGTGACGGTCGGTGGTGTGTTCGTCACTGGTCACGAGATCACCACACCGTGACCGGTGTCGGTGGTGTGTTCGTCACTGGTCACGAGATCACCGCATCGTGACCGGTGTCGGTGGTGTGTTCGTCACTGGTCACGAGATCACCGCATCGTGACCGGTGTCGGTGGTGTGTTCGTCACTGGTTACGAGATCACCACACCGTGACCGGTGTCGGTGGTGTGTTCGGATCGTGTGGTCCGCCAGCAAGCCGACTGGCCAGACGCGTGCGAGCTCTCCAGCGGGAGCCAAGGCGGCCGACTGCCGTCGCCGTCACTCTCTCTCTCACACACACGCATACACACAGACGCACGCACAGTTTCGGTACCTCATATATTCGGACATTGGATTTAACTAGGCTGCCGGACCGGTGCGCGCGGCCCCACGCGGCCACCAGAGACAACAGATGCGGAGAGCGACTGAAGAGCGGCGTCAGCCGTCCCGCACCGTCCCGCCCACACTGGCGGCCGACGACCGCCAGTGGAGACGCCATGAGACTCGAGTCACCGCACCGTCCCACACACACTGGCGACCGACGCCCGCCAGTGGAGACGCCATGAGACTCGAGTCACCGCACCGTCCCACACACTGGCGACCGACGCCCACCAATGGGGACGCCATGAGGCTCGAGTCACCGCGCCACTAGACGCCGCACGGCAGTTGCGAAACAAAACAGCTGGCGGTACAGGGTGGCCAAATTCACGCCCCAACACAAGCTAGATAGGAGACCCCGCAGCAGCCAGATGATAACTCCAGCTTGTGGGGCTCGTCGGCAGCCGCTTTATTTTTCCAGACAACCGGTAGTTTATAGTGATCAGTTGGCAGCACGTGATGGCAAGTTGGCAGCTCACGGCAACGTTAACATCGACAATATTAGCGTCCATGAGTCACCCGCCACCCATACAGTGTACACAGCGGCACCACGTGCCGTGAATTCCCAACGAAACACCAAACCCACAAGCAGAATCCCACACACGCACACACACACAGACACAGCCTGTCGGTGCGCTGGGGAACATTGGAGTGGAGTAGCACCAGTGCAGCCCCCACACACTAGGCCATGCGCCGGGACCGACCCGGAGAGCGACCAACAGTCAAGCGGGCGGGCGCTGGCTGTAACAGACTCGGCAGACGGCAGGTCGGTGGGCACGGTGGGCGCGACGTGGTCCACCGAACACTGGCCGCGACGGCCGCCAGCACGTGGTGTGACGTCGTCGGAGTCCTGCCGCAGTTCAGATCATCCGACGCGGACGTACCGTCCGACGGCTGCCAGCACGTGGTGTGCCGTAGGCGGTGTCCTGCCGCAGTTCAGATCATCGGACGTGGACGGTCCGCAGGCCCTGCAGCGACGATGGCGCACGTGGCGGTGGCGGCTCGCTGGCCCTGCCGCCAGCCACCAGCCGCGGGCATGCGCGACGCCCTCCCCTCCCCAAGTCACTACCGCCGCCGACCGAGCCGTCACTGCGGCCCGGTCGGCGGCCGACACACGAGACGTTGACGGACGCGGCGACGGTCCGCCGGCGCCGCACTGCGTTTGTACTGCACTCGGCGCCGTGCCGGCGAGTCACCGACCCAGCCGACACGGCCGGGTCCACCATCGGCCGGGTCCAGTCGTCCGCCAGCCGTCACGACCGGCCTGGCAGCCACCCAGACCTGGCTGCAGGCGCGCGCCAAGGCACCGGCACGCGGCCGACGTCCATCACAAGAGAACACATCACAGTCGAGCCGCGCGGCTGCCGCCCCCCCCCCCCTCCGAAGGCGAACGGCACAACGCCGCCAGCACCGAGTCCGCCCACTCAGCACATGAAAATGGCCACGCTGATCCAGCAGCGGGCCCGCCCACTCAGCACATGGAGATGGTGACGTTGATGCCCAGGTTGCCGTTGTCGGCGAACAGCTGCGCGATGCTGGTGTCGAACACGAGGCAGTCGGACTTCATGATGGCGCTGGACACACCCTCGTGGATGGAGCGCGGCGTGGCCTCCCACGTGAGCCGCCTCCGGTGACCGTTCAGCTCCAGGCTGCCGATGGGACCAGCGTCACCAGTGATAGTGATGAACGCACAGGGGCCGCCACCACCCAGCAGCGCAGCAGACGGGTCACAGTGTTGGGCCTGGGTCGTGGCACGGACAAACACGCAGCGTTTACACATTGCCAGACGACAGCACGGAATTATTGCGATCAAGGGATAATCAGGAGATATCCTGTTCTCAAAATGATTATTTTGGATGGTTACGTATATTCGGAATTGGATAATTGGTTTGGTGGAGAAGTATATGTATCGTTTTCACATCAAGCTAAACAAGTGCAACATATTTCACTACCCTATATATTTTAATTCCATATTTTACATTTCACTGGGCGTATCAATAAAGTGGTGGAGTGAGCGATTAGGTCACAACAAACGTATGTCGAGATCAGTGTTAGAAAAACGGCCTTGCCCTGGATTTGTATCATTCGTAACATTATCCTTCAGAAAATTGTCCTCTTTTTTAAGCAAAATATTCAATGGTGCTGTTTTACAATGACTGTAAACTTATTGCTGTTGAATAAAGGTGTTTGAAACGCACCGAGAAGCAAAAAGAATTGTTCCTAGTGTAAAAAAGCAAAACAATTGTTCTCTGAAATTGATGGCCTCGAAATTATCGTCTCCAACTCTAGTGTTCGAATATATATATATATATATATATATATATATATATATATATATATATATATATATACATAACCAACCCTGGTCTATATTTAGGGAATGGGAATGAATAACTTGCAATGGACATCAGAGGAGCAGTGAGTGGTATCGACCAGGATTGGATATATATATTTTCGAACACTAGAGTTGGAGACGAAAATTTCGAGGCCATCAATTTCAGAGAACAATTGTTTCGTTTTTTTAAGACCAGGAACAGTTCTTTTTGCTTCTTGCAGTTACAGGATAAGCAACTGAATGTTCAACTCTGAACATGAAAATTAAAAACGACCATCACCGAAGCAGGAGTTCCAACGCTATGGCTTTTCATCTCGCCGTCTCACCGGCACACAACACTGCCTGTCAACCCGGACCAAATATCTCCACAGTGTCCTCCAATTACGACAGGTGGGGGGAAATCGACACCCGGCACAACTTTTATTATATCGCTTCCGATATCTCCTCCACATAAAGCCATAGTGTCCAGTCTTCCTGTAAAGAGAAGACACCATAAGCCTGGACAAAAAGATACTCAGCACCCCAGCCAATACCACATCCCAAATGCCAAATCCTCATACCGAGCTACTCGTGACGTGTCCAAGCGCCAATACCACCGTTTACAATAAATATTAGTAATATCGCAAAAAAAACAATGAAATTGCCCACGAAGTTCTACACTTGATCCATATGAAATATCTTTAGAGTACTTCCCATTCACATCTCACACCGGTCTGAGAGTTATTCCGGAGCCGAAGTAGCGACAGACCGCAGCAACACCCCCTGCGCCATGAACGTATAATTTCTAACGACTCATATTAGCCAGTTGACTTTGCAAACCAACACATTCCACAATCTTTCAGTGGTTGCCATCTAGGGAGAACGAAGTAATAAGCTAACTGGAAGGTGTAGAAAAACAGGGATGTGCTTTTGACACACTGATAGCTGTCATTAGGGCTAGCTTATAGATGAAAGACAACCACAATAATGTGCAGAAGAAAAGAAATGGACACGGAAGCGCCACAAAAAAGATCCGGATGCAGATATCCGGGTCCATATATTTTCAGGATGCAAATTTGGCTCAGCCGAGGTTATTTAATTATGTTGCATTGATCTATCACAGTTTTGCATAACTCAGAAGCTTTTATTTGGCATTCATACCCGGATCTAAATTAAGAAACTACAGGACGTGCCCAATGACTAATTATAATTTATAAATCGGCACCTCCATTTAACCCAACCACACATGATCATTTGAAGATACTGAATAGCTTCTCTGGCTGCACGGTGCGCTATGGAGAAACGTATCGTCAATGTGTTGGTATTGGTATCGGCTTTGCAGGCTTTCAGGGGCTACTTGGATACCTGCCTCCCAGTGTTCAAATAGCAGCGCCTGTGTGAAAGGGACACAAGCTGAAAAGGTAAGGCGTACTGTTTCGTCGAGGGACTTGAATCCATAGTTGCTGATTGCGGCAGGTAGATTCAAGTTCGGATCCAAGTAGTTGGTCTGGAGAGGACTTCCGACGAGCCGTAAAATTTCCCCTTCAAAATCCAAGTTTCGGTCGGTATAAACATAAGGATGGAGCAAAAAATGTTGCTGGGCGGAGAGGGGTTCGCGATTCCATTGGTAAAAAATATTGGTATCCAGCTTGGTGGGTCAAAAGGCATGTTGGCCTCCCTTTCAGCCTTGGCGACGGGGCATGGCCCCAGTTTTCTCCCCCCTCTGCATTTGCCAGTGAGTGAATGGAGGTCAAGGTACGAGTGGCAGATGCATATCCCTCTGAGGTTATCCAAAGACGGCTCCCCGCTCCCATGTTTTCATGGTAGATACGTGGAACCCTGTTGAACACTCAGCGAATCAATGACTTTCGCTCATGGTCCTATTCCTTTACTTGCTCTCCCCATAATGCTTTGTAAATTACCACCTTGGCATATTTTCAAAAATGGTGGAACTTCGGAAAGGAAAGAAGTAAATCAAACATTACTTAATTAACTGATCAATCAACAAACAAATGAGGCAAAAAAGATGACATGCATCTCCTGACCCGCCGCTAGTACACATCACTAGCGTTAGGTCAGCGGATAAGGCGCTCGTCTGCAAAGGTCTTGCCATCTTGGCACAACGGGTTCAAGTCGCTTCACACGCTCGGCATTACCGCCTCTGGCTGGCTGGGAAGTCAAACTCTCGGTCAAATGTGTGCTGTAAAACTGGAAGTTCCCGATCGGGAGGTGGGCCAGTGCAACAAGCATGCGCTTAGCACCACCTCGGATTCTGAAATTCTTCCCGAACAAGGATATGAACCAAACTATTTTTAATGCATAATTTATCGAACCTCATGTCGATCACTAACCTGATGATTATTTCTCACTACTGACAAATTTTCCTAGTCTGACACCTAACTGAAAAGGAAGCTGATAATTATGTCTCACCATCAGCTCCTGTTCTCGGATCACTCAGTGACACAGCAAAGTCTGCCTACCTGTTACATCCCTCTCGGACCACTGCGTGGCACAGCAAATTCTGCCAACCTTTTCTCACATCCAGAGCTGGAACACAAACTTCTCATGGAGTGTCATGAAAAACATCCTCTGCGGGACAGCCGTCATGTGCTTTTTTCACTGGAAGATTGAACGGAACTTCTTGGTAGTGAAATAATGCAACCTGCTTGCTCCTTTGAAAGTGGCCAAGCCTTTTTGGGTTCTTCAACCCGGGTTCGTCTCATGACGCGTTGGCTACTCTGACCACGCAGCGCAGCCAATCTCTCCGTACGTCGCGGGTGAAGAGTAGCGACAGGTGGGACTCAAACCCGACGAATACCCTGCCCCTATACTAACCACATTCCTTTCTGTTCGATTCCGCTAATACAACCGTGCAGTTATCGAGAAAAATTAGGCCAATACATCGCGTTTGTGGACGTGCTTGGGTCCACTTCTGGTTCATAATCGCTATTCATTATAAACAAAACTTAGGTACCTTATAGTTGAAGTAAATTCCGAGTACACAAAGTAGATTGCACAAAGTAGTTTCTAACGCAAAAAAAGAACTCCGAATTTTATGGCCCGGAAAGTATCCTCTCCACATTCCGGATTAAAGAACACAAGCCCATCCCCGACTCACACACGTCCATCAGACCCCGTTCCTGGCTCACCTTTGGCACAAGCTCTGCCGACGTCATCAGACGTCTACACATCAGAGGGCGCCACGACCGCGCCACGCCCACCCACCGGTATGCGAAGCTCTCGGCCTGCTTGCGCGACCCGATCAGCTGCACTATGGCGAAGAACTGCTGGTGGCCGTCGTACTTCTCCTGCTTCTCCAGCACCAGCATGAAGTGGTGGTTGTAGCAGGACTGCATCATCACCCAGTCGACGGCGCCGGGCAGGTTGATGTCGGTCGCGAGGAAGACGATGTCCTCGCCTGCAGCAGATACTCATGTCACGATCCAGTGATACATTTCTTTTGTGAATGTGGGTCGAACATACGACCTACCGAATACTGAATTGACATCCTTCCTGATACAGTTTTGCCACTGCGCTTCTCGGGACACATTTAGGTATTGGTCATTCCTCGTTTCCGAACGGTCATGTTATGCACACCATTAAGAATAGTGAAGCACACATCAAATGCGATTTCAGGCAATGTGATTGACCATGATGTGGTAATACAATAACAGTTCTTGATATTAAGAATTGCTCATAGTTTAGATTAATAGGATTTAAAGTAATACTAATAGTATTTTGATACTAATAGTATCTAATAGTATTAAAAGAGAAAAAAACGACATCAAGTACCATCTTGTTTCCAGATTTAGTTCATACTAACTGAAACGCGTTTGAGATGACGTTGCATTCATGATGAATTTCAGCAAACTTCTACAATCTTTTCGATATCACACACCTTACAAAAACGATACTTTAATGATATTACCGTTAAACACTGTCGGGCAAGGGCGATGGGAACATCAGGCGACAGGAGCTACACAGTGGACGCGTGTGGATCTGTGACGGTCGAGCGACGGACACGAGGCGACGCCTGTGTCCGTCCCTGTCGTGCCCGCATGTCCGGTGATCAGTATCAGGCACACATTTCACACGGTCGCCCCAGCTTCCTTCTGCAGCTCACGCTCCCCGCCCACAACACCCAAGTCCACACTCGCCGTCTCGGCGACCTCCGGGCGGGGATGGGGTGACCGCCCTGCGGCGCCCCAACCACTCACCCTGCAGTGTGGTGATGCTCTTGTGCGCCATGGTGAGGTGGTTCATGACCTGGTCCAGACTGCCCTGCCACTTGCAGCTGGCGCCCGGACACGGACACTGGTACGGCCGGAACTCGCACGTCTCCTCGTGGTCGGCCTTTTCCGTGTGCAGCAGCAGCACCGAGCAGCCCGACGAGACGTACTTGCACGGGAACATCACGGTGGTGGCCACCTTCTCCATGGCCAGATTCCGGATGTTGCCTGCGGCCAGCCGGTGGGTCGGGTCGGTCATTGTGGCGGCTGCGCCGTGCACCTTCGACAGGACAGCGCTTCACACTGGTGCGGCAGACGACTACGTGGCACGGAAGGTGGCCACGGCAGTACAGATCCAACCAGCCAGGGTCGGGCAGTTCGATTCACGTCCGTACGCGGACACGGCTACGGAGCCACTCCTACCGCCTAAAACACACGACGGCCCAGGGACGCCCCCATTTCAGACCACATGCATGGTCCCGTTTTGAGGTCCGGATGATCGACGTCGTTTTGTCCCCAACGACGCTTCATCCCACCCTACTCGGCTCAACCGCTTGGGCACCAGGTCGGGCCTGGTCGAAACGTAGCCATACTTGGCACGGACGTCTGCCCCAGCTATGACACACGACCAAACTCCTCCGGCGGCCACCGCTTCCATAAGCCCCAGAACCAACATCGGTCACCACAGAACCAATTTCGATACCAACACGAGCCACCAAACCGATGTCATTGGTACCCACCGCGCTGCAGCCGACGCTACTTCCGCCCGTAACCCCTCACGTGTCCACAGCGCTGGCACCTACACCACCGACGCTGCTTCCGCCCGTGACCCCCCACACACACACGTGTACATAGCGTTGACACCTACACCATCGACGCTGCTCCCGCCCGTGACCCCCCCCACACACACGTGCACATAGCGTTGACACCTACACCATCGACGCTGCTCCCGCCCGTGACCCCACACGTGTCCACAGCGCTAGCACCTACACCATCAACGTTGTTCTCGCTCGTGAACCCACACATGTCCAGAAATGGACTGTTCGTAGTGTGTAAGGAATCAGCAGAAGACGACAGGCAAGGCGGGGTTATTTCCCGCAATAGCCCCGGAATAATCGATGACATAATTAGCTTAAAATGTAAGTACAGTTCGAGAAATAGGTTAGTTGAACTCATTTTATCTAAAGTGCTCTGTGCCAATCTATCTAAAATGATGAATCGACAGCCATGCTTTCGGTTGAGTGTTGTCCCCTTCTAGACATCTAGACGAAGTCGATTCATGAAAAGAACAATTTCATTCATGGGAGGTCAAAACAAGCTTCTATAAAACGTTAGCTTCCACGGAAATCCTACGAAACAATGAGACACGGTGTCTGCACGCCTGACACGTACCGAGCGTGCCGCGGCAGGTCGGGCAGCAGGTGAGTTTGGAGCGGCACGACGAACACACCAGATGGCCGCTCTGGCACTGTAGAATCGGCGGCAACACGTAGTCGTAGCAGACGGGACACTCGAACAGCGCCGCCAGCTCATTGTTGCTGCCGACGCCACTGGGACTGGCCACCACTGCTGCGCTGGTGGCGCCGCCCGTCGAAGGTCCGGCGCGGCTAGGCTTCCGCTCGCCGACGCCAGAGGCGCTGCCGCCGCCCACGTACGGCAGCTTGCCGGACATGGCCGGCCGATCGCAGCTGTGTCAGGTGGTACTGTCCACCGGCAGTGTGCAGGGGCGCCGCTGAACCTGACCCACACAGCCAACAATATACATAGTTAATTACAATCGAACAAGAAACAACGAACAAGAAATTCACGTGCAGGGTATTTTGATTCCTATGAACACTCCCCGCCACCCCCCCCAAAGAAAACATCTGTAGTCTGACATTTCTTGGACACTTTCAGTTGGGACAAATCTTGGACCATCACCACCTCTTTCATCAACAATTAGTAGGAAACTGGTTTGAAAACTTCTGAAAATAACAACACAAGTATCTAACATTCTGCTTGCTTCTACATAACAACTGAAAACTATGAAGCTTGATACCAAGTGCACAACATTTGACAGTAACATATGCATGGTGTGAGCTGTATGCTTGGCTACATTTGAACAACCAGAATCAGCAAAATATGGTGGAAAGCAAAGCCAAGCTACATAGGTATCACACTATGCATACGAAGATCTCAACAACTCTGAACAGAGTTGATTGACTATTTGGAGTTAAGGGCGTGCCGACTACAGGGTCATTTGACGCCCATCACTGAACAAATATGTAATTTTAAGACCATTTTGCCTATTTTATCCTATGGAGCCTTTAACCAACTGCATTGCTTCCAGGATAAAAAATGAATATCATGAATAAATGCATGTTTATATGCATCCATAGACACCAAAGTTCCTTTCACTAGATGATGGGCTGACCACCACTTGTATATTTTTTTCGTTCTCAAAACAATTCAGTCAAGGGTTACTAAAAGCAAAAATGCTAACTTGTGAGGTGGCCGTGAATTTGTCTGGCATCACCATCTGTAAATAGGCAGCACACAGTACACTTATGATTCTTTAAAAAAAAACACATTGCTTCCACCTTATAAAAGTCAAATAATACCTGTTTACATATACACTCAACATAGCATGTTTTATACAATATTGAATGACTATGTGCAATATCTTGCACAACTTGGAATACCATTGGACAACATCAGAAATAAAACCAGATGGCTGGCATCTCCATAAATTATATTGGTCAGATTCTCTGCTGTGGTTTATCTGTGATGTAATTATGCACACTGTATTGGTATTATGCAAGAAATTGATTGGGAAGATGAGTTGGACTAAGAACTGTTTCAGGACTATGAGATACTTTTTAGGTAATATTTATGCCAATGTTTGTTTGTAGTTTTCAGCCAAAGACACCCATCTGAATGAAAAAGATGCCTCCAGCATGGCTGGAGATCTCAAGTTGGTTAAGGGTCCGGACCTCTCATCGTTTGGTATTCTGGTTGGTTATTGGTTTTACGACACGTCGACCGTTGAGTCATATAGCGTCGCCAATCTCTCACGCCGATTGGTCGCGGGCGAAGAGTAGCGACAGGCGAAATTCGAACCCACAATCTTTCGATTGCGAGACGAGCATCTTACCCCTAGACCACTCGTCCCCAGTCGTTTGGTATTCTCTTAATGTTAATTTATCATCTTCTATATTGAATCTGAAAATTGTTGGACCCATTCACTGGCTTGGTGAGAGATATCCAGTTTTGCACTATAGGGACACTCAAGTGGAACCCTCTTCAAATGTTGTGTCTGGATTCTGAATCAGTGGTGGCCCTCCTGGGAAATTGCCACTCATAGTGCACCATCCAAAATTCCTGGATCTACCACTGGTTAAATTACATAAAGAGACTGGGTTCAAAAAGCATGAATCTGAGAAGTAAAATCGAACTAGACTGTTGGATGTTACACACCGAATTATTTCATAACTTCGGAATTATCACTGCACAAAGGTATTTTATTTGTAAAGTTACCACATTTATTTGTAGTTTTGACCAATATGACATTTCAAGAAAAACAAATACAGTAGAAACATACTCCTGAGTGTAATTAAGACAATGTGACAATTAATTCCACGAAATGCATACTCTTCAATTGCCAACAAACTATTGCATCATGCATAACCTAACCTTGTCTAGCTTAACGTTCTTTTCTCCATAAAAATAAACCACACATTTTTCCACAATTGCTTTTTAATTCTAAAAAATGTCAAACTTAATTCATATTTCCCACAGCAATGAATGGTGATATTGTCTTAATCACATTTAGACACATGTTTCTATGGTATTTTTCTCTTGAAATGCCACATTGGCAGGAAATACCACATGAAAATAAGTGAAAAATACCTTCTTTCTTAATAGCTTCCATCATCATAATTTGAACTGACTCAAACGATACAATGGAAAACGCATATATTATTTTTCAATACCTTTAACCTGATCCAGTCTCTACACTGACTACTTGTGTGTATCCTTCAATGCATGGATCCGTGACATCGTCACGCCATGCAACTTCACTGTGTTAGTGACCAATTGGAAATGACTGGATTGGAGCCTGGACTGAACAGGTTAATTTAACCTTGATCTTGGCCATGATGCACAGTATCACAGAACTGCAGGCACAGTAGCCGTCTTTTCTCACCGTTTATCTTGCCATGTATGGAAGTGGCTGGACAGGGAGTTTCCCCTTGTTACCCTTGCTCTTCTACTGGTGGGAATCTGCACTAGCCACGAACTGCCATAAAATTAACAGCAACCATAAAATGCCCTCACAGAGACTTCCAAGGCGAAAGTTAATCTAGCTGACATCATGGACTAACAATAGTTTGCAAAAATGGCTGCAGGCAGAATCAGGTGGGCAGAACACAAGTAAAATCATAAAGCCATGAAGTACTAAGGCTTAATAGAGCCACTGGTGCCCAACATTGTTAAGCTTATAAAGATAGGATACTATAAGATGAGAAAATATACCGAAACAACCTAATCAATACTATTAAAGTCATAAAATGTCAAAGTGTTTAGACTTACTACAATTCACAAGAGCCCATCCACCAGCATCCCACACACTCATCAATATGTATCTACCTGATCTATACAGCCCTATTCACTCAATCCCACATCACACACATGTGGAGCAAGTGCCATACCAGTAATTCTCAAATTCCATCCATGCCTGCTTAATGGGGCCTGTATCATGAACACCTATTAGCATAAATCTTACCTCATCCACCACTAACTATATCCAAAAATCAGATGTTCCAGCTTTAAAAAATGTCCATACCATTTTAAAATACATTCATTGAGGGAATCACCACATCAGCAGACAGCCTATTCCATTGTTCAACAACCATTTGACTGAATACTGGTTGTCGCCCAACTGTCCTACCCCTTCACTTGACTAACCTGAATTTATGAGCCCTATGTGATACTCTGAATAGAAAGGCACCATTCACATTGACCTGATTGATTGATTGACACACATTGACCCTTGAACAATTTTATGCATTCCAACCACATCACCCCTTAATCTCCTCTACACAAATGAGTACATATATAATGCCATAAGCCATTCACCATATTCTATGTTACCTTGTCCATTGACGAGTCTAGTAGCTATACACTGTACTCTTTCCATCATATATATATATATATATATATATATATATATATATATCTATCTTTATATATCTTTACATATATATATATATATATATATATATATATATATATATATATATATACATATCTTTATATCTATATATATATATATATCTATCTTTATATATCTTTACATATATATATATATATATATATATATATATATATATATATATATATATATATATATATATATATATATATATATATATAGATATATATACAGCATTAAAATAATGATTTCTCGTTAGGTGTGAGATGTCGAAACGAGTACGGCAGGATGTCGAATTCTTCATGGAAGTAATGTTATATATAATCGTGTAAGTCCTGCAAACCCAGCTTTGAGATAATTGCGCACATATGACTGTTCCCGTTTTGCGTGTTTTGAAATGCATCTTAGCTGGATATACCGATATCAACGATAACGATGCAAACACCTATGCTATAAATTGGCATTATATAACATAGCGCATCATAGGTAATATCTTCACCTGAAATTGCCCTACAGGATGTTCTTTATCACGATCTCAGATCCGTTATGGTGAGCAAAATTATGATACTTGCGAACAGTTAGAAACGAGGCATGCAGACTTCACAAACATGCACCAAAAAGCAGGATGGTGATACTTCTTTGGGAAGGATGTCGATTCAGTGTTCATTAAGTGGTATATTGCACCCTATTTCGCGAATAATTTATCACTGTATATATATATATATATATATATATATATATATATATATATATATATATATACATATATATATATATATATAAATGTGTATATATATATATATGGGAGTTAAGGTTGGTTAGGTTAGGGTTATTTGCAAGTTGGAAAAGTTGGAGAACAAAATGATGAAATTGTTTAAAGATAAAAATTGGAACCTTATTCATCAAAAGCAGGTTAGGCTAGGTCGGTTAGCATGAGTCAGGTTTGTTTGGGAAAATTTTGAGAAGCAAAATATTTGATACTTTTGCACCAAAAAGTTGGGATTTTCTTTAAAAAGTAGCTCAAAGATAGGTAGGTTATGTTATACTTTTTTCTAAGCATTTTTAATGCTATGTTACATAACTCCAAGCCCCTTTTGGTGTTTTTACTTTTCAACTTGAAAGTTGGCATTTGCAGAGGGAAAGAATGGTCACATCATCTTCATCACATTTATAGGCATTGCATTTGAAAAACAGATTTCAAGAATTCATAAACACTTGAAAGCATAAATGTACATGTTAGATTAGGCTCTTCAATTGAAGCATTATCTTATATGTAGGTATTTTTTCTAAAATTATTGAGCACCTACTTCAGAATATTTCGATTGGAGATACAAGCTTCTGAACCAGTGACTCGGTCTAGGATTGCCATCCCCACCAAAGACTCAAGTCAGTCAGTCAAGAAAAAGGGTGACAGCCTCACCATATGGGTATATGACAAAGCAAAATCTTTAAAAATTGGGGATATTATGCTTTTATTCTCAAAATGCTTCCAAATTAAAAATCCCAACCTAACCGAACCAAAGCCTTTTGTTTTCTTACAGACGTAAAATGCATGTAAAACTTGTCTCATGAATATCTTTAAGCACAATAATACCCTGGAAAGCACACATTTGTGATGGGAATGAATAGTCACATCATCTTAAGCACATTAAAAAAAACATGCTTCTTGAATATTCTTGCAGCAAAATTACATATCAGTTCAGAAATACACATTACCCTTTTTTGCAATGTATGGACCAAACCACAATCATGCACAGCACTCTAGATCCAACTGATCACGACTGCTTTAGTGCTACCTGAAACATGATAGGTCTGGGAAAAACTCTGGTGGCACATAATTGCCATACAGGCAGTACCGAACAGGTGCAGCGACCATATGCAAGGTTGCTATATGCTCAGTATAGAGACAGCATGCTCCTGACACATCCATTCTGTGACACTGCATCCTCAGGAAAGTCATTGATTGGTTGGTTGTGCATGAAGCCATTCAAAATAGTTCATATTTTATACTATTAACAGAGCACCACAACTTGATGAGGAGAGAGTCTGTGATGGTGAGGATATACCTTGTCTTAGCTCTATACCTTGTATAAGCTGTAGAAAAGCAGTTGCAGAATATAAAACCTAATAAAGCTTCTGGACCAGATTATATATATGCTATGGTCTTAGTAGAGTGTGCTAAAGCTTTAGCAGTTCCCCTAGGTGTAATTTTCAGGCGGTCTATGGAATATTCTTGAAGTGCCTGAAGATTGGAGAAATGCAAATGTAGTACCAATTTTCAAAAAGAGAAGTATGAAGTGTGTGGGGAACTACAGGCCAGTCAGTTTGACCTCAATAGTTTGCAAGGTATTAGAAAATCTGGTTAAACAGAATGTTCAGATTCATCTTGATAGGCACAACCTTTTAAGGGACACTCAACATGGATTTTGATATTGAAGGTCTTGTTTAACTAACCTTTTGGAGTTCATGGAGCATGTTACTAAAGAAGTAGACAATCAAAGCAGGATGGATGCTGCGTACTTGGACTTTAGCAAAGCTTTTGATAAAGTTCCACATGGGAGGCTATTTCATCAACTACAGCAACATAGGATTGTTGGAAAAGTTCTAGGTTGGATTGAAGCATGGTTGAGGGGAAGGAAACAAAGGGTAGTGTTAAATGGATGTAAATCTGATTGGAAGGATGTTCTGAGCAGAGTGCCACAGGGCTCTATTCTGGGGCCACTTCTCTTTATCATCTTTGTGAATAACATTGAGGTAGGGCTGAGGAATAGTGTTCAAATTTGCTGATGACATCAAGCTGGTAGGGGTGGCAAACAGTTGTGATCAATCTATAAATATTCAACTAGACTTGGAGGACCTAAAAAAGTGGGCTGATCAATGGCAGATGTCTTTCAACTATGACAAGTGTAAGGTTATGCATCTGGGGTCTGGAGGTGAGACTTTCAGATATACAATGGGAGGGAGGGAACTGGATGTTATTGAAGAGGAAAGGGACTTAGATGTGTTGGTTTCAAAAGACCTTAACACAGAAAAACAATGTATCTCAGCTAGGAACAGGGCACTCAGAATGATGGGACTCATTAATAGAAGTGTGATATATAAGAGCAAGGAAGTCATGAAAAACAAAACTTTACTTAGCATATGTGCGACCCCACTTGGAATATTCTGTACAAGCATTGAACCCCTACCTAGAACAAGATATAGATATGTTAGAAATAGTGCAGCACAAAGCAACTAGACTTATCAGTGGAATAGGTAACTTAGAATATGGAGAAAGACTTGTGGCATTAGATATGTACTCACTCAAGTATAGAAGATTAAGGGGGAACATGATTGAAATGTACAAAATTGTTAAAGGACTAGATCAGGTCAATTTGAATAGTGCTCTTCAGTTTAGAGTATCACATATGGGTTATCAGTTCAGGCTAGACAAGTTGAGGTGTAGGACAGTTAAGCGACAACAGGTCTTCAGTCAAAGGGTTGTTGATCGGTGAAATGGGCTGCCTGCTGATGTTGTGGGGAGTTCCTCATTGAATGTATTTAAAAGTAGGGTGGAAGAAATGTTTAGACAGGAAAATCGTTTTTTTAAGTTCTAATATGTGATGGATATGGTGAGATTTATGTTAAGTAAGTGTGCACGGCACAGAGCCCCTTAAGCAGACATGGATGCAGTTTGAAAATTAATGATAAGGCATTCAATCCACATGTGTCAAGAGAGATCAGGGGAATAGGGCTGGATAGCTAGGGTAGATAGGCATTGATAGGTGTGTGGGATATTGGTGGACTGGCTTCTTCAGGATGTGGGATGGTTGGGGTGGGTCTTTTTAACAGGCTTATGGTATCTTCCATTTACAGACTCAACTGGATGGGCCCTTGGGTCTCTTATTAAGTCTAAACGCTTTATAACTTTATATAGGGTGTACCTAGCAGTGGATTCAGCACTTTTCCTTCAGGATGTGATACTGATGAGATTGTCTATGGTAGCACAATGGGTACGATGGGAGGAGTTTGTAATTGTTGAGTGTGTTATGCAATAGCAAGTGAATGGTGCTAGATAGGCTGGAATATATAGCTCCCTAGGAACTTGAGATAAGGGATTGATTGGGGTGAGAATATGTACATTTCTAGTACCTTTTCTAGATAGGCTTAACCCAGATGGGCCCCTGTGGCTCTTATTAAGCCTTAACACTTTATGACTTCATGACTTGCCATACCATGGGTGTTGACACAGTGTATACTCAAAGTATCAAGTCAGACTTGACTGACTTGAGTCTTTGGTGGGGATGGCAACCCCAGACAGAGCAACTGGCTCAGAAGCTTGTATCTCCAATTGAAATATTCTGGTGTTGGTATCATCATTGGTGAGTGCAGGATGCATGTTTTTTTCAGAATATGATCTTCCACTGTACACAAACATTATACATATTTCAAATAAACTTCACATTTATTTTCATTTCACTGCACTACACTTCTAAGAAATTAGATTTCATTGCACAGAAAATGAGTGGTCCCATCATTTTTGTCACATTCACAAACATTGCATTGGAATGACAAATTCCAAGAATTAATAAAACACAGTAAGCACAAATTTACCATGGGGTCTCATGCAATCTCACACAAATCATGAGCTGAAAGTTCATGGAGCCCCCAGACTGCAAAGTATGACAAATGGCTTGATGAGGCACACTAGCCATGGAAAAATCCACACAAAAATGCACCTGTAGCCTGTTTCATAAAGCAAAATTTTGGTGTAAGTAGTAAATAGTAAGTAGTAAAAACGTTTATGAAACAAGCTACTGGAGGGCAAAAATCAGTGCCAGGGAGATCAAATGCATGCACAAAATGCAAAATAAAACATGAGCAAAGCAAATAAAAAGGCCTAAGTCCTTTCCGACATACACATCTTCCTCATCACATCAATAAAAATGCGTTGTTTAATACAACGAAGAATGGCTCTTAGATGCTCCTGAGTTTTAGACATTGTGTGTAAAGAAAATATATGACCTTCAATATACCAGGAGGTGCTGAGTTAACATCAAAAGTAACGATAAAGATTATACTTTATTACTCAACGTTTCGGCCAGGGGCCATCGTCAGGAGTGATGAAAAAAGTTCAAGCTTAAAAACTGAAAAAAGCACGCGGGAAAAAAAGCGTGCAAAAAGACACGTGGAATACAGAAAAGCCTCCTCAGTGGTGCAGACACTCACAGAAACTCCAAACCAGAAACAAACTATGTCAAGAAGGAATCCTCTGAGGAAGCCCGAGCCGATGGTCCATATATATATAGATGCATACACTCATGCACATATATAGACACATATCCAATATAACGAGTAATACATACTATATATAATTTATGTTTATGTAATTTTATGTGATATACCAAGACGTCGTTTGCGTGTTTAGTTGCGGCCGTAGATTACGTGTATGTAGAGATTCGAGGACCTTCAGATCAGAATTTCCTGGCTGTAGCTAGAATTTCTACTTTGAAGTTTGTGTTAGTGTCGCTGTGTTCCATGTTAGAATGCTTGTCGATCATGTGTTCGCCTAAACGTGTGTATGCTCTCCGAAGTCTGGCATCTCCCAAGTGCTCATTGTACCTATCCCTGATACTACGTTTGGTTTCACCGACACAAAATGTTCCAAGACAGCGATTAATTTGGCAGAAGGGGACATTTGAGTTGAAAACAAATTTGGCAGTTATCAACTAAAACAAATGTGGTGCACTCCATTTTTTGCTGCCTTTTTCCAATAGCAATTTTCTTCTTCTGATTTGTGAAGTTGTGTGAATTGTCAGTTGATTATCAGCATGCCAGCACCAGGTGCCCATCCCTGAACCAATCTCCACCCAACACTGACAAGATCTCATCAAGTGTCATAGGGTCTGTTCTTGTAGCTCCGCCAGACGTAAATGAGTGGTAAGTTGAGGATAGTTGAGACTTGTCGATGGGAGTGACCAGTGTAGATTGGTGGAGAAATCAGCTGACAGCACTGCACATTCCAAGACAAAAAGGAAGTGTTTGGCATTGTATCATAAATTGGCCAAATTGCTCTCCAAATATTTGTCCAGATGATCACATAATGTACATAGTATGCCTTGTAATACAAAGTCTCATATTTGTCTATATTTCCTGGCAATGTATGTGTCCTCAGACTGTGGGGAGTACATATGTTCTTTTGCCTACGGGATGAACCAGGCAATGTCTCTTCCATCTCATTTGAGCACTAGGTGTCATCTCCCACTGTTTTGGGGTTGGTTAGTTACTCCCGCTATTTTGGTGACCTTAGCATACAGCATATAATCTGGCGTTGGACCTGCCAGGCTCCCTGGGCCCTGAGGTTCTTCTCTACCCAATGCTGACTTTTCCTCATCTCAACTTGCCTGACCTCGTTGATCAGGCTCAAGTAGGATTTTAGTCAGCACAGGGAGAACGGCAGGACTTCTGGGCACTGGGATTGTAGTGGATCCAGCCGGCAAAGTAACATTTTCCCTTAGGCAGAATGGCATAGATCAAAGGCCACAAAAAGGATGTTTTTGTGGCCTGCATCTGTCCTTTGATCATTGTTCATAGTTGTAGTAGTAATTTCATATTTCCTTTGTGAAGAATGATCCTGGTACTCAGTTGATGCATTAATATAAGATTCATATGCTGGAGGAAGTTGTTTACATGCAAATATATGGAGCAAGTGTGCTGTGATTGAGCTCAACTGAAAAATCACAATTGGACCCTGCTCTTGAACTGGTGGAGCTTTTGCTCCACTGGTGGAGGTTGGTGGACAAAAAATATCAACTGGATTTGCGATGGGAATGACCAGTGGAGGTTTGTGGAGGTTAGTGGAGCCATGGGAACAGACCCATACTTTGCAGTCTGGATGGAGCCCCTGTTCACCCCACCAAAATTTATAGTGTGCAGTTTTTTTTTGTATCAAGTGGAACTTCACACAATATAGCTTGCAGGGGCCAATACAAAGGGAGCACTAGGGGCCTGTTCCCCCACAGCATGGAAGGTGGAACCACTCTGGGAAGGCTTAAGTGTACCCAACTAAAATGTGTTGGCTGGAGGCCCGTGAGAGAAAAAGGCACCCCATTGGAAGGAAAGGCAGGTATATATTTTGATGAAGGTAAATTTTGATTCTTTGTATTTTGTTCTCAACACAGGGTATTTTAACGTGAAAATGACTATGTGACCACTCATTTTCTCTGCAAATGATTACTTTTCAGTTGGCAAAGAAATACACGATCATAATCTTCACTACAAATATAGCACATTGCATAAAATTATCAGTACCTTGTGTGTCACAGACATGATAAACAAGAAATTTGACACTCATGCACTGGATTCAATGCTCACTGACATTGAAAATCTTATGTTTATGGCTTAATTCCCCATTCATTCCCAACAACGAACATTTCCAGCCAGAAGCATCCAAAACTTTTGTTCAAGGCTGGAAGTTCCTCGAGATGCTGTTACCGTTAATGGCAGTGCTAACAATGTCCGCAAGCTTTGATGATGTCATGGTGGAAAAGTTTGTTTGGGAAGATTCTGGTTTTTCTGGTTAGGTTAGATTATATTATGCTATAATATATTTCATATATTATGCTACATTAACTTAGTCTAGATTAGGTTAGGTTATTTTATTTATTCTATTATTTATTTATTTAGTAGTCGGTAGACAAACCACACGCAGCCATGCACACATCTCATATCAGTGTAAGCTTGGCCTCGTGGTGTGCTGGTTGTGCTGCAGTATCTGAGATAATTATTAGGCTTTCTTTTGAGGACAAACACACAAGTTCATAATTTTTACAACAGTGCCATTCCCAGCAGGGTTATTTGCTCAAATTGTTGTTGCTCTAATTCCACTGCCATGAGATTCAAA
The DNA here is from genome assembly GCA_034440615.1 of Ashinkailepas kermadecensis. Lineage (NCBI taxonomy): Eukaryota > Metazoa > Arthropoda > Thecostraca > Neolepadidae > Ashinkailepas > Ashinkailepas kermadecensis. The sequence continues at coordinate 20,870 of JAOTOM010003523.1, forward strand.
AGTTCCTTCTCGAAGCATCGAGGCTATAAGCTGCAGACCTATATGCCTATATGCCAATGATGTCTTCAATTGTATGGACCACAGTTGACTTAAAAGTAATTGTTTGCAAAGAAAATAAGTGGTCGCATTGTCTTAATCACATCAAAAAGCATTGCATGAAAAAAATCCACAAAATCAAATTTTTACCTTGATCAAAATATTTACTGAAAGGCACACCTCTGGAAGGCTCTAGTGCACCCCCACCCCTTAAGTTCTTCAGCCAGAGGAACTCCTCTAAGAGGGCAAGGCACCCATCTATTAAGACTGAAGGCACACATGCAAGCAGAGTGGGAAACTTACTTTCCGGGTTGGGAGTCGGAATGCATACCAACTTCTTGGTATGCACTCCAACCAATGTACCAACCAACCAACTTCAGTACCTACATAATATGCATATGTAATATGCATTCTCATTTTTGTAAAATCAAATGTCAAAACATAGGAACAAAGAAGTGAACAATGGATGGCACCGCCCGGCAGTGACTCATAATAATCAGCAAGGTTTCGTGTCTCATATCTCACAGGAGCAATGTGCTTTCCTTTCACTGTTGGTCTCAGTGCAAGGCTAGCCATATGAAAAACAAATAAAAATACTTCACACTTCACCCTCAGCTCAGAGCACATACCACCTATGCAGCCAAGTTCCCACATAATACGAATGCAACTCTGCTACCGCACACTCCACAGTTGGAAGTGATCAAAGCAAAGGATCTGTCAAGGTCTTGTGTTTGCAGTATGACACTGTTAACCAAGTGTTAAAAGTTGGGTAATCTTTACCTTTTGGCCAACACATACTGTCAAGGTTAGTGATTTGTAAAGAGGTATACAGTGGGGAACAGTGACGTCACAGGAGTCAGGGAAGTGACTTCACAGGAGTCGGGTGTCGATGTGTTAAGTTATGTTAGGTTAGGTTAAGTTAAGTTAGGTTAGGTTAGTTTAGTGCCCGTCGACACCCGACTCCTGTGACATCACTTCCCTGACTCCTGTGACGTCACTGTTCCCCACTGTGTACCTCTTTACAAATCACTAACCTTGGCAGTATGTGTTGGCCAAAAGGTAAAGATTACCAAAAGTTGCTAATGGTTATGACATCATATAAAAACTACCTTGCATTGATTGGTTGACGGACAGATCTCGGAACAGAAAACTCCAATGCAGCCAATTCTGATCGGTGGCCTCCGGGACTCAGGAGAACGTCTCTTAAAACTGTCAAACTTTCCCACTATATGGGTGGCAGGAACACAGGTTTTCCCAGATGTAGCTCCAGAGCTGGAGAACAGTGCACTCAGTGCGCATGTGCATCATGTTGCAAGTTGCTGTTGGCACGTTGTTGTCAGAAATTCTGGTGGTTCAGATCGATGGAGTGTGTGAAGCTGGGGTCCGGCTGCTGACCGCCACAAAAAGTGGTTAGTTCGAGTGGTGACCGTAAGTGGAACAACCAGAGTTTTTTTGGGTGTAGTTCTGTTTGTTTTTATTGCTATCTTTGTTCCCACATTTATGTCGGAGTACATGTGAAGCCCATCCTATCTAGTATAAACCTGGAGTGCAAAAATGTTTTCAGAGATACTCTCTTAAGAAGTGCCTTAATCCCCACCCTGCATGCAAGTCCTTTTTTTAGCCAAAGGTGCCCTCCAGGTACTTTTAGTGTCACCTGTCTGAAGAAATGGCAGCCCTGCAGACAAGTGCCCCCATGGCAATTCCTGGATCTGCCCTTGATAGCTTGACCATTATGAGTCACAACAGTGGGGGACAAGGGACCACTTAAATATTATTTTTACTGTTCCACCAAGCTTGGTGAAAATTTTGGCTTTCTTTACCTTTCGGCCAACACATACTGCCAAGGTTAGTGATTTGTAAAGAGGTGTACAGTGACGTCACAGGAATCAGGGAAGTGACGTCACAGGAGTTGGGTGTCGTTGTGCTAGGTCAGGTTAGCTTAGGTTAGGTTGGGTTGGGATAGGTTAGGTTGGGTTAGGTTAGGTTAGGTTAATTTAGGTTAGGTTAGGTTAGGTTATGTTCGTGCCCGTCATCGACACCAGACTCCTGTGACGTCATTTCCTTGACTCCTGTGACATCACTGTACACCTCTTTACAAATCACTAACCTTGGCAGTATATGTCGGCCAAAAGGTAAAGATTACCAAAATTTTACACCCACCATCCACTAATCTCCAGGTACCTACCTAGGTGCCTAGGTAGGTACCTACCACCTACTTACCAATTCTGTAATGTCCCCAGCTCAATCTGTTTAGATGACACTCTTCTATGCCACAGCTTCAAATAATGCAAAACATCGAATACCTAATTGTTGTTCAACAATCTCATTGCTGGCCGATGATTTACAGTCAGCACATACTTATTATGCTTCGATTTTACCCAAGGTTTTACTTATTCGCAATTTGGAGTCCGTATATTTAACACTACCTTATTCAATTCATATCAGCATTATGACGCGTAAAAATGAATAGGATATATAATCCTGGATTTGCACACTAAATAACCTAATTTTTCCCGAGTTAGGTGCATCAGAAAAAAACGAAATACAAAGATAACGAGTCCTATGTTAGGGGCCTTGGAGAGTCCCTAGGACGAAGCACGCAAGGTGCCGCGCACACAAACCATGCAAGCAACAAACAAGTTGTAGCAAATTGTCAGGAGACAAATCCTGGCAAACCCAGCGAACATCAGGTGCAAATTTTATCAAATTGTACTGTACCGGTTGCGTCATTATGGGAGCCAGACAAACAAGATGTCCCCTAGCTGGGCACATCTATTCATATTCGTATTCAGCACACACCACAGATTCCGCTCTTTTTGCTATATGGGATCAAAGAGACCTCCCAAAGAACAAACATGAGGTTCGTTTTGCCATAACTTCAACCGCTTAATCTCTAGACGCCACTTAACTCTTCAGCTAAGAAGATATACTCCACTGCACGGGGTACCTAAAAATTAGATGGTAATGATACGTGCCAGTAACGTGACCTCTTGTCTGTTCCAGATATGAGTGTGAACATTGTCAATATATTTAAGTAAACAAAGAGTGTTCTCATCTATGTTCACACTCATATAGTTGCAAGAAAGGCCACAGAAGACAAGATGCCGATTGTCCAGTGTCCTATGGTCGATAGGCTATCGAAGGCTGTGGAACGTGACCTCTGGTCTGTTCCAGATATGAGTGTGAACATTGTCAACATATTTAAGTATACAAAGAGAGTGTTCTGATATAAAAATAGTAATTTCCATTAAACCAAACATCATAAAACAGACATCAATCGAAAGACCTTGATCCCCTTTTGCGTCAACCGTCGAAAACAACTTATCAAGGTCATTCATCAAGATCAAATCAGTTATGGAAAAACACCGTTATATCACTCATGTAGACCGACGCGGGATACCTCAATATGGTCACATACTTTTCACCAAACGTCATACAATGGACATTAACCGGAGGCCCGTGATAGCCTCTTGCGTCAGCCGTCGACAAATGACCAAGGAAGGTCATCTCTCAAGGTTAAACCAGGTGCGAATAATGACTACTTAATCCTATTACACATATACCCAGGCGCGGATTAGGAGAAGTCGAGGTAAGTTATGCACAAGTTTATTTGAGAGGACCTTGAGCACATATGGTGATACATATTGATTATCTATACATATATTCTGAAAGGGTGATCTTTGGGCACAAATGAGTCGTATTCAGATTTTCCTCAAGATATTATAAATCAGTTATATTTTAAGTTGTTTTGATATATTGCCTTCACCTTGTCTCCACGGGTGTAAGTTAGGTTAGGTTAAACCATGGGTGCTATACCCGAAAACCGTGCACGGTTTTGAAATGGGGGGGGTGACAAACCAGGGACGCGGTATGTTTGGTCAAGATGGAGAGGTAAGCCCCCCCCCCCAAACAAACAAAAATCATCGGATTTCAGCCACTTCATTTTCAACGCCTGGTTTTCAGATTTACCATATTGTTCAAAATGATATTTTGGGGACAGGACTTCCTCCAAAATTAGCAATGTTCACTCCATAGCAATATGTCGTATGTGCTGGGCCCGATATCACAATCAACATAGATTAATGCTGAAATTACGTTAAACGTTGTACTCTTGTAGTAGAAGGTAAAATATTGGACGATGGTTTTGTTGTAGTACATATGAACATACACCAGTGGCGTACCGAATTAGGTGGGTGGGCATTATCAACAGTCCCCCCCCCCCCACTCCCGAGAGGTTGAGGCCCCAAGAATCGCGGTGGGGTTCGGAAAAATTGCGCCAGGCTCCATAAAAATCGCGCTGGGACACCAAAAAACGCACCGAAGCCCCTAAAAATAACATTCTGGACCCAAAAAGTCGCACAGGGGCCCATAAAATGATGCTGAAGGCCCACAAAATCGCACTGGGCCCATATAATCACATTAGGGGTCCAAAGAATCGAGCAGGGGCCTCTGAAAATGACGATGGGGCTCAAAACATAAGGCCGGGCCCCTGAAAATCACACAGTGGCTCCCAAAACGTCGGATAGGGGTCACTGAAAATTACGCTCGACACGACGAATCGACACTATAAAGTCACAAAGGGACTCCATCGAATCGACCCGAGCACCGGAATACTCAAAACAGATCCCGAAAGAAAGTTCACCGGATGGCCTTTCTATTCTGAAGGGTGCCATCGGCTGAAAAAAAGAACTCGTTGAGAAACCGCCGTCGGCTTGCCGAAGAGGAAAAGCCCTCTCCCTCCTGAACGGATGGGCTCCCAAGAATTGCGCCGGGGTCCCCAAAAATCGAACTGGGGCCCCGTAAACTCGCACCGTGAGCTCTAAACAAGTGCAGCGGACACAACAAAAACTCGCACCGGGCCCGAAAATTTGCTCCGAGCCCCCGAAATATTCGCGCCTGGAATCCAAATTTCCCGTCGGTAGTCCCAAAAATTATGGTCGGGGCAGCAAAAATTGCCCTTGGGGCTCCCAAAAATTGGCGTCGATGGCCCCAAACAAGCACGGCTTGGCCCTAAAAATCGCATCGGAACTCGACGAAAATGAAGGCGGATTCACAAAATAAGGAAGGATTCCGAAAAATGAATGTCCGAGTCAGGAAAATCGCTCTGGAGCCCGAAAGCATACCACCAGATGCCTTCAAAAATCGCACACGACCCCGAAAAAAGTATCGGAGCTCGAAAAATCGGGGCGGAGCATGAAAACATGGCGCCGAGGAACCCAAAAACCAGGTCGGGACTCGGACTTTTCAAATCAGAAGTAACAAAAAATATGTCGAGCCCAAAAAGCTGGCGCCGGATCCACTCGGAATCACGCACCTGAACCCGAAAAGTCGAGCAGGGATCCCAAGAAATTATACCGAAGCCCCCAAAATCGTGCTGGAGTCTCACAAATGTGCCTCAAATAAATACAACAGAACCCCGAGGGCACAAAAGGAGGCCGGAAATGCACCGGTGGGTCCTTCACAGCGCACCCCGTCTCGCAAAAAGTGGCAGGCCTTAAAACATGCATTGCAGCTCTAAATAAACACACCGGGAGCCCTAAGAAAACATAGCGAAGGCCCTCAAAGCACACCGGGGCCATAAGACCGAATGGGGACCTAAAAAACCGGCTGGGTCCCTCAAAAAGCGACATGGCCAGGAAAAATGAACAAAAAGACCGGGCACTAAATAAACACATCGGGGTCTTCGAAATCGCGCCGATTCCTCCTGAAAAATTCCGTCGGTGCACAACAAAAAAGCAACAAAACTTTTAAAAAATAGTCGGGTCTCGAGAATGTGCTGGGCCCTAACAAAAAATGGCTGGAGCCCTAAAGTACATCCGTAGGCGAAGAAAAACGCAACGGTTCCTAAAAATAACACCTAGCTATGGCCTTGGTTTGGTAGGGCCAATCTGGGAGCGCAATTAACCAAAGTGATGAGGTGCATCAAGACTCAGCAGGTATCCGGATTTCTGAACCGCCAGAAAATGTGGGAAGAAGATAATTAATCATCGAATCGAATGAATATAATTTTCCAAGTGAAACCCCCATACGAAGCATTCCACAAGTCAAATATCAAGATTATCATGTGGCAGCCATTAGCAAAACGTAGGTGGCTTAGCAGAAACCGGATAATCACACGAAGTGTGGCGAATGCACCGAATGCGCATTCACGCATCGTTTATTGACCTCTAGTTTAGAGGTCAATGGCATCGTTCGTACACGTGCACGAACGTTAGCGTTTTGGCGACCGGGCGTTATTAGCTGAAATGCGTGAAATTATAAAAAAAATTTACATTTTTAATTCCATATGTGTTTTAATTGCACAAGTATAATTTCAGCAGTGTGAGGTCCCCTATCAAAGGATACCAAAGGGAAAACCTTCGAACTGGATGGGGAGTTGGGGTTCAAATCCGGTGACTTAGAAGCGATGGTGGTTGATTGACAATTTCAAATGACAATTAACTTGGTCACTAAATATTTTATTAAAAAAATAATAATGAGCCCCTTTTAAAAATAGTGGTCGAAATCCGGGGACTTTTTTAAACAATGGGGGTAGGTGGGCCCAATCCAAATCCGCTTGCCCCCTCCACTAGCGCCAACCCAGGTTAAGCCACTGACTTACGCTAACATTTCCCATGCTTTCCTGTTTTACGGGGACACATTTCGATGCAATGTCAACCAGGGACGGATAAAGGGTGTGGCACTGGAGGCATGTGCCCCCCCAATGGAACGTGGTGTCCCTCTGACCGGGAAAAGATGCCCCTCGGAGAAGGTTCGAGTGTACCCACTCGAAATTTTCAGCAAGAAGCGCCCCTCTGAGGGAAAAAGGTGCCACCTTGGAAGGGAAGGCGCGCCTTCGGGAAGCTAGAATGCACCACGGCCTTGATTTTTTTTCAGCCAGAGGCGCCACTCCAGATACTTTCGCAGTGACGCCTCTCCAAAGGAATGGCGCCCCTCCAGACAAGTGCCCCATGACAATTCCTGGATCCACACCTGATTAAAACATTGCTCTCTCGCGATTATGAACTTAGGCTGGTTATAAGATTGTGCGCATTCACGTGTGGCTTCTTTTGCAAATTTGACAACTTCCACTAAACCACTAAGAGGAAAGCGGACAACTTTAACAAACGGTTCAATATTTTCATGCCCATGATATCAGCAACACATTCGCATTCACATTCGCATTTGACATCCCATTCGCATGCTCTCCGATTTCATTCATTTTTCAGGATATAATCTTTGTGGCTTGCCAAAGCAAGGCATACAACAATTATTCCGTAGGATGAGCAGTTTGATCTCCAGAGGTCAAGAACTGTCATTCGGGTAAAAAACGGGGTACCGCATACAATTTAAAGTATTTCACTTAGCCGAATGATTCCAGTGCCTAGATGTCCGCTGTCCATCAAAGATGCAGTACATCGAATTACGTAACCTTCAATGTCACGGTTTTACCTCAGGTGACCAAAGTTGGTTTTACTCATGCATTATATCTATTTACGGGGTACCGAATAAAGTCATGGTGACACATTGGATATACCTGATTTTTTAAAGGCAATAGTCTACATAGCATGTACATAGAGCACATGGATCAAAATGACCCGTCATGGCCACCGATTCATCACCGTTCGCAAAAGAATGCCCAAAAATAGCAATTATATAAAATTATCTTGTACCCGATAACTTCCGCAATATTTTACTTGGCACCGCGAAATAACACAGACATTGGGTATGGTTCATGGATGCAACACATTCAAGCGTCTGACGTACAATCTCAAAGTTTGGCCTATGTTCACAAAATATTGTATTGACTTTGCACTATTGCCATCTACGGGGTAATAAAATCTTCCTAAATACATTCATTGGATGTACATCAGCGCCGAATAATCTCCCATCCGGCAAGAAAGCAGCACATCCAAGCATGCCACCTCCACGGTCAGCGTTTGACCCCAGGTCAGGCTTGATGAAATTCAGAAAATGAAAGTGGTCCATTGGGGTACCGTATGTGGGCCAAACGAATCATTGAATGTAAACTATCTCAACAATGATACATACACTATGAACACAAGAAACCTCTATCGATGACAGATTTCATCAGGTAGCACAAGCATCCCATTCAGCAACGCATTCAGAAATGCATTCACTAAAATCCTCCGATTCGTCTGAAAATTTGACACAAACTTCGCAGTCATATCCGTACGTGCACCGCGACACGATTTTTGCTATGACGAATCCTTTCGCCTGCATAACGAGGTGAAGTCTGGGGTACCTCATAACTTGCCACAGAACTCACTTATTAGAATGATTCAAACGCCTGTGCCACCGCTATCAAGGTGGCATGCAGCACACCAAGTCAAATGGTCACTCAAGGTCACTATTTGACCTCAGGTCAACGAAAACTTTAACATTACGCCCTATGGTAAAATTACCGTGTACCGAATAACATCTTCCTGAATACATTTATGGAAGGATATTAGCGTCGAATAATCTCCCACCGAGCAAGGAAGCAGCACATCCGAGCATGAGACCTTCAACTTCGCCGTTTGACCCTGGTGAGGTTTGATGGTCCCAATTGTCTGTCGTATTTTGTTCTTTGATCAATTCCCATCCTGCGCAGGTTTAAGTATCGGTCGCACGTTCTTGAAATTTTCACAGGCGACAGACAATTGATGGATGATGTGCCGTTTCAAGCTTCATTGTCGTGGGGTGTACCGGGAGCGTGGGACGCGCTCAAATTTGGTGCGGCACGACCATTGGTTTAACATGTGATTTGGAAAATTCCATGCGCCGACCGAGACCGGCGCATATAGGCGTGTAGCACGGCTCACAACGCAGGTAACGAGATATGGCCGATATCACATTAAAGCTCCAAATGTTGGCTATTCGTCGGACACAATTTCGCTGCGGTCGGGTCAACGTGCTGCGCGGGTGCGACACGGGGGTCCTGGGAGAACGGGTGTCCCGTGAATCACTCGCCGCCATATGACTAGCATGTAAAACTGGAATTTTTCGCTCCGAAAATCACCAATTTTAGCGCTTCCGATCGACCCGATTCACACCGCCATATCTCAACAACCAGTGAACCGATCGACACGAAACCAACACCTCAGTGTTGCCACGACATTTGCCAACCCGCTGTGGCAACCGTTTCCGGGTCACGCGCCACGCGCATGCGATGGGGGTTTGAAAAGCGGAAGTGACGTTTTTCAGCGTTTTTCGCGATTGGGTCTGGTTCTCGGAAACGGCTCAACTTTGCGATTTGCCGTCACTTTCACCTCATGGGTCGATATACCGGCTACCATTTTCCCATGGAACATGAGTGGCTGCAGTGTGTGCGAGCGACGTCATCGTGACACGGGCTGCACGTGTTTCGGTCGGTGAAAAAGGCTCCGCTTTCCACTGTCGGATGACATATCGCGAAGAAACCAGTATGCGCGGATAGCCCCACTCTTTCTGATGCTCACAGTTCCTTAGGATTTTCTCCATCGCGAATAGTTTGGTTGTAATCGTCTTTGCCCGCAACCGTTACCAGACGTCACTTTCGGCGATCTCAAACGCCTCCAACATGAACACTGGATCGCCGAGGTCAACGATATTTAGTGAGCAATGAAGAACAAAAGAACAATGGCGCACGCGCTGTCACAGGAGCCATACTCCCGCGGGAGAGATTTTCAGCAAGATAAATATTCAGAGCAGGAAAATTAATCAATATTCCACTTAAACGGCATAGCGGCCGAACCATTAGGCAAATCGACATGAAACCAACACCATTTTGTAGCTAAAAATGTCATATTTCACTCAGCGAAACTAGCGGGTCTTTGCTTTGCTTGCTAATGCTACCTGATGAAATGCGTCATCGATAGAGGTCAGATTACACAGTGTGCTGCTTCTTGTATTGATAGTGCATGCATCAGTGTTGAGATAGTCTACATTCGATGTTTCGTTTGACCCACAAACGGTACCCCAGTGGACCACTTTCATTTTCTGAATTCATCAAACCTGACCTGAGATCAAACGCTGACCCTGAAGGCCACATGCTCGAATGTGCTGCTTCCTCACTCGGTGGTAGATTATTATACGCTAATATTCATCCCATACATGTATTCAGGAAGATGTTTTTCGGCACACCTGAATTTTCCCATAGGGCGTTATGTTGAAGTATTCGTTGACCTGAGGTCAAATGGTGTCCTCGAGTGGCCAGTTGACATGGTGTGCTGCATACCACCTTGATAGCGGCGGCACAAGCGTTTGAATCATTCCAGTAAGCTAATTATCCGGCAAGTTGTGCGGTACCCCAGAATTGACCTCATTGAACTTTTGTCCTCTGTAGGCGAAAGGGTTCGTCGTAGCAAAAAATCGTGTCGCGGTGCACGTACGGATATGGCTGCGAAGTTTGTGTCAAATTTTCAGACGAATCGGAGGATATTGGTGAATGCGTTTTTGAATGCGTTGATGAATGGGATGCTTGTGCAACCTGATGAAATGTGTCATAGATAGAGGTCTGATCGCGCAGTATGTTGTTTCTTGTGTTGATAGTGCCTGTTTCATTGTTGAGATAGTCTACATTTAATGCTTCGTTTGACCCACATCCGGTACCCCTGTGGACCACTTTCATTTTCTGAATTTCATCAAACCTGACCTGAGGTCAAACACTGACCTTGAAGGTCACATGCTTGGATGTGCTGCTTCCTTGCTCGGTGGGAGATTATTCGATGTTCATGTCCATCCGATGAATGTATTAAGGAAATTTTTTTATCCCGTACCCCGTAGATCGCAATAGTGCAAGGTGAAAACAATATTTTGTGAACATAGGTCAAACTTTGAGATAGTGCGTCAGATGCTTGAATGTGCTGCATCCATGAGCCATAGCCAACATCTGCGTGTTATTTCTTGGCGCGAAGTAAAATATTGCGTAAATCATCGGGTACACAAAAATTAGGTATACTTGCTATTTTGGCCATTTTTTGCGAACGGTGAGAATCGGTGACCATGCCGGTCATTTCGATCGATGTGCTCTATATACATGCCATGTAGACTATTACCTTTAAAAAATCATGTATACCCACTGTGTCACCATGACTTTATTCGGTACCCCGTGAATAGATATAGTGCATGAGCAAAACTAACTTTGGTGACCTGAAGTCAAACTGCGACATTGAAGGACACGTAACTCGATGTGCTGCATCTTTGATGAACAGCGAACATCTAGGCGTTTGAATCATTCGGCTAAATGAAATACTTCGACTTTTATGCGGTACCCGTTTTTTACCGAATGACCTTTCTTGACCTCTGGAGATTAAACCGCTCGTCCTACGAAATAATTGTTGTATGCCTTACTTTGGCAAGCCACACAGATCATATCCTGAAAAATAGTGAACGAAATCAGAGAGCACGCGAATAGGATGCTGAATACGAATGCGTTGCTAATATCATGGACGTGAATCGTGCTATGTTCAGCAGGCATATAATTGGTCTTCATAATTGGGCAGTCTTGTTTACACACCTCGCCTCTCTCGACTGGCTGGAAAACGCCCGTAGCAAGGCGTGTCAGTTTTCGAGCAATGCTGAAAAGCTCGGGGGATTAGACTCGCCAATGTGTATAAAATCCAGGTAAACAATCTTTCTTAATGATATAACAAATTCAGTGCACTGCAAGATGTGTTGCCATCTCTGCGTAGATGGATGCATCTATATACATCATCCAGTGTGCAAACGAAGAGCTGGTGTTATCCCAAACGCGATTTCACAACAGTTCCATGCAAGTATTTATTGTCAAAAAAAAAACGCTACGCGAACAAATTCAATGTTAATAGATATACATGCACACACATATATATATATATATATATATATATATATATATATATATATATCTATAATGCCTACCGACAACCAGTAAGTATAAAAATAATAGTTAATTAAATGAGCACCTAATATCACGACAAATAGCTGCATAGAAAAAGCCGTCGGCCCTCGATCCAACATGCATGCAATTCTCATGCAGCACGACACAATTGCTATTCGGGGAATCTTTCCGGCGGTAGTTTTTCGTTCAACAGTGATAGGTACTAGTTGTTATTTGGGCTTTAGGGAGCATCGACCATGTTGATCATATGGCGCCCATATAGTGATAGGTATGTTAACGGTGCAAACATACAGCACGAACTCCCTTCCCAGGCCAGTGCGTGTTCAATGCATTTAGTGTTGGTTCCGTTGCCCCGAAAAAGGCTGAACGAAAAGAAACGCTAGCGACTTCAAAGCTCGCCGTCCTGCTCGTCCATGGGTGGCTCTATTCCCGTTGCCTGCACGCTGTGTGAGGTTCCATCCCCATCACATTCACGCTGTGGGTTAATCTACAGTCCAATTGACGCCACGCGCAGTTCCGTCCTCCACCCTGCTCGGCACCATCGCCTGGAGGCACATGCAGGGTCACACCTCGCCTCCCCGTAGCGTTGCTAGGCGACCATCCGAGAGACGACCCAATGCCGACAGAAACTATCTTCGCCCGCCTTCCAGCCCAGCACGCGCACCACATCTCCAATCTGGGCCCGGTCGGCGGCGGCGTCGCCGCGGCAGCTCCAGGCGGCGCAGTCCCACACCGAGACGTACCTCAACGGAAACGGCTTCGCACCGGACAGTCGCTGACTTAGTCTGCGCGTTGCAGCGAGCACTGACATCAAAACGACAGTGGACGCCATGGCTGAACAAGGTCAATTAAAATGCGACTGCTCGTTGTTGCATCGTGTCGCTCGAGGAACACGTGCCATACCGATACTTTCCGACGCTCCGGGAAGACAGCACCGCTACACTCGACGGCTCATCAGAAGAATCTTTGCCACCTGCGTCAGTGAAATTTCTGAAACCAAATGTGTGCTTACCACCGGGCTTGATGGTCTCCAGCACCTTAAGGTACGATATTCACCGGAAGCTTAATCACTCTCTCCGTAGTCAGGTTCCCAACAATCCAGAAATCCTGGCGATGAGTTCTAAAGTAAATGGTAGGTAGGTAGGTAGGTAGGTTCGCGAGTCTTTCACAATACATTCGACTGCTGGGTCATATAGCGTCCCCAACCTGTCCGCCGATTGGTCGCGGGTGGAATCGATAGTCTCGCCGGTCGTGGGATTCGAACCCACAATCTTACGACCAATATATCTTACTACTCCCTACTGACTGAGCTATGTGGCCTCGGAGTAGATGGTAGAAGTTACCGAGCATAGGGTGTTTTCAGGATCGTTAGATGGGCTGCGGTCCAATCAAATGTGATCAACATTCAGGCGTAAAGCATCCATACCGGCCAAGGATAGACTGCAACACCAAAGCGTTCGAACAATTCAGCTCAACATGATAGCAGCAACGTGGCGACTGTGGAAGAGGTGTGCCACAAAACTAAACATTGGTCAGCTTGGGGGTTTGCTCACGCATGCTCCACGATAGAAATCGTGAACAGCACAACGCCTACCACTAACATACCTTACTCGCGGCCTAGTCCTTCCGTACATCCAGTGCGGAACCTACAAGCAGATCCTCCAGAGCCCCGGTAAACGAATTAGCATCAACACACCGTCATCGAAACCACACCCGAACTCCTGCAAGCCGGCTCCAATCGCTCAGCCAAGCAGCGAGCACGTGGGGCCGCGACAGCACGTGCACCGAGGTGCACCGAGGCACGCCGGCACCACGTGGCCACGGCTCGCTGCCCCAGCCGGGACGCCGCTCACATTGACACCAGAGTGCGTCGGATGATGTCGGCACATTCGAGGATCTGGTCTTCGGTGATGACGAGCGGAGGCGCGAATCGCACGACGTCTCCGTGCGTCGGTTTGGCGAGTAGGCCGTTATCGGCGAGCTTTATACACACGTCCCACGAGTCCAGCTCTGAGGACAAGGGGCACATGTGATCCGGTATGCGGGTGCGGGATCGTGTTGCGACGCGCGAGTCAAATGGTCAGCACTGAACGCATACAGTTGGCACACGTATTCCATTCGCCCAGCTCTAGGGCCAATACAGGGTACGATTGGGTTTGGGCGTGTGGGATCGTGGTCGAACACGTGCCCTGAATAAGTCCGTTGTGTGGTGAAGCGGACTTGCCTGATGCTTTAGAAGTTGTCGTTTGGCACGCCAGGGTGTCGAGGTGGAGAGCATGGGACACGCATAGCCAGACCTGGATTTCTTGTTCAGATTGGTTATTTGGGCTTAAGGGCGCGCCGACTACGAGGTCATTTAGCGCCCATATTTATTGTTCAGACCTCGGATCTCCCCTTGAATGGCAACATCATTAGATTGCATGTCGAGAACACCAGTTGGACATTTGTGACGCAGCCAAATGCACCAAATCCGGAGGGGACAAACTTAGCCCCTAAGGAGAGATGTTATTTTGGCCCCAAAAACGTGCACTTGCCTATTTTTTTAGAACACGCACCCATGTTTACACTCACGCCCGCTCTTGTACCGAGCGGACAGTAAGTCAACGATGTTGCCAATTTGTTTGTGGCCGGCTCGGCCTTCCAATGTACTAATCAGTATCGCCACCAACCCGATCACAATATGCCACTACGATAACAAACGCTCAGCTCACCGTACGCGTCAGCATTGCCCGGGCTTCCACCTGCCCGCCACCCGCCACCCTACCACTACGTACTGTCGGTGAGGACTAGTGCGTTGAGCAGACCTCTCCCGCGCACTGTCTTCACGATGTCCCGCGGCAGCTTCTCCAGCTGTTCCATGAACAGCTGGCCCATCCGCACTGCGCGGTCGGCCAGCTCCTCCTCCTCCATGACTCTGAGCGCGGCCATCGCCACGCGGCACGCCAGAGGGTTGCCGCCGAACGTGGAGCCGTGCTCGCCGGGCCGCAGACACAGCATCACGTCATCGTCAGCCAAACACGCCGACACCTGGCGGCACCCCAGGCAGACACAGCATCACGTCATCGTCAGCCAGACACGCCGACACCCCAGGCAGACACAGCATCACATCATCGTCAGCCAGACACGCCGACACCTGGCGGCACCCCAGGCAGACACAGCATCACATCATCGTCAGCCAGACACGCCGACACCTGGCGGCACCCCAGGCAGACACAGCATCACGTCATCGTCAGCCAGACACGCCGACACCTGGCGGCACCCCAGGCAGACACAGCATCACGTCATCGTCAGCCAGACACGCCGACACCCCAGGTAGACACAGCATCACATCATCGTCAGCCAGACACGCCGACACCTGGCGGCACCCCAGGCAGACACAGCATCACGTCATCGTCAGCCAGACACGCCGACCGGTCAAGAATGTTTCTAGACTGCTACTTACGAGAACAAAACATGCACTTTTTGCTGCCTGGGTCCGGCTTAAATGAATATTGACACCGATATTGTTCCTTGTGAGCGACGGTGCTGCCACCTTCTTAGCTCCTCACTTGTTCGCAACGCCACCTGCTCTACTCCATAATTGTAACTCAAGTAACGTTACCCAGACGTTGGCGGTCGCGTTGGCGTTATTTGTTCCTGCACTATGGTTCTTTTGGGGTGTCTGCTGCTAATTTTTCATTGATATGACCATAAATCAACTAATTATAGCTTAATTTATTATTTAAAGGCCTAGCAATGTATTATCATGTGCAATACATGTTTTTTTATGTGCATATCACGCCCAATAACACAATGAAAGTTACCAGCACTTGCTACCTGGTGAAGTACGCGTTGGCGATTTATCCTTCTCTATACAATGACATAGAGATGGGTCTTGGAATAATATGGTTCGTAAACGGATACTCAGTACCAAAATAGTACTGTATTAATTAAGCAACCACCGATGTCATGGGCAAACCAATGGGGTGATGCAGTATCGCTCAATACTGTAGCAGCCTTTTAGTCAGTGATATTTCATAATCTGGATGTCTTTTGTTCGTTACAAAATTAGTTTTTGTGGAAAGCATTCGTGACCAGTCACTTCTTTTTATTTCAATACGTCATGGAAAAATTGCTACTTGAGTGAGATATTGAGGGCCAATCTTGCTACCTACCAGCGTAGGCAAGTTGGCGACTTTCTTGACCTCTGATCCTACATGCATATGCATAACAACATCAATCAACATGTCTGTCCGACTCTGGCGTCAATCCCGATCGAAACTCCAACAGCAATTAATAATCGTACTAACCACTCTCCAACTACCAGAATCAATTTTGACGGACACGTTCCACCTACCTCCTGGCAGTAAAGACCGGTTCAGTCTCCTGCAGCTGCACCGCGCCTATCGCCATCCCCCGTCTCCTAGCTCCGCACCGCCCCCTAACCCTATCTCCTCCGTCCAACAACTAGCAGCCATTTAAGGCCACCTGTCATCCCAGACTGAGCGCAGCAGGGCCGGCTGCGAGTGCCACCCACCGGCAACACGCCGCCGGACAGCGCCTTGCCCAGGATCAGTATGTCGGGCCGCACGTTCTCGTGGTCGCAGGCCAGCCGGCGGCCAGTACGCGCCAGGCCCGTCTGCACCTCGTCGGCGATCCACAGCACGTTGTGGCGGGTGCAGATGTCGCGCACGCCCTGCAGGTAGCCCAGGTCGGGCACGATCACGCCCGCCTCGCCCTGGATCGGCTCCACCATGAACGCGGCCACGTGCGGGTCCCGGCACACGTTCTGTGGAGCAGGGTCACGCCGGCGCAGGGTCAAGCTCTGTGGGGACGGTGACGTCACGCCCGGTCAGGGTCACGCTTTGTGGGGTGGGTAGTGACGTCACACTAGATGAGGGTACGCATTTTGGTGGGTTTTCAAGGTTGTGGAACCTAGGACGGCTTGTTCTCCAAAATGTTCACAAGATATTTTTGTTCTCATACGATGAGGAAAATATTTACGAAACCAAGCACTGCCACAAATGTTACTGGACCATAATGCATATTTGTTGATGTAATGCTAATTATCAACAGTTATAAGACATCAGATTTGCCAAATAATAAGATCAAGTGCAAACAGATGTTTCAGAAATTCAGATGTTTCAAAAACAACTTTCAACGTAAAAAAAACATTTTGCTGCCCAATCAAACTCGGGGCGTGAATCGTACATTGTTACCGCACGCCGCAATATCATTGTAGCCTGTCCAGTACCCAGCCGAGGAGTACATCAATGGGTCAAATAATGGTGCATGGAAGGAACCATTCCGGTGAGTGAAGGTAAGCCAGTACGGAGCACCGAGTGCTAGGAGTGTGGTATGCTGTGCGTAGCATGACAAGGCACGTGGCAAGTCCTCGATTTATTGTAGAGGTGCAGCGGGCGCCGAGTGTATCTCCAGTGATGAATTTACCGATAAAATGAGTATGCATGCTACCCAGTGAGCTCAAATCGACATCTGTTCCACCACAGATGTCAACAAAAAAAAGAAAAAGAAAGTATATTCTTATCTCATATCTTATCTGGAACTGAATAATATACTCAGTACACTCCAATTTGGATTTAGAAAAAAGCATAGCACCTACATGCCAATTGCTCACATATATGATGAAATTACCAAATCTTTGGAAAAGAAAACTTACTTGTGGTCTCTATATAGACTTGAAAAAGCCTTTGATACTGTGAGCATGGACATTCTACTAAAAAATCCAACATATTGACATTTCAGGAACTCTACTCATGATATTACATTCACATTTAAAGATCGTTGAAAGATCGTTGATCCTACAAATGAATTTTTTGTTTGCTGATGCAAACAAAAAATAATGATATAATCTCAGATGCAGAGTGCATTACAATGGGAGCTTCACAAGGCTCCATACTTGGTCCACTACTCTTTCTTATATACATTAATAATTTCGGTAATTCTTTAGATGGAACATTCTATTTATTTGCTGATGATGCTGCTGTCATGATAAAAGCTACAAATATAAAGGAACTACAAATTAAAGTCAGTGCCATTGTCACAGGAATAACTGAATGGTTTCAAGCTAATATATTATCACTGAATGTAAAACAAAACAAATTACCAAATTTATTCCAGTATGTCTAGTGCTGACTTAAACATAGCCATAAATTCCAAAATGCTCAATTCCCATAGGAAGCAGCAAATCACATATCTTGGTGTAATAGTTGATGAAAAATTAACATGGAGGGATCACATAGCATATGTTGCTGCAAAAATAGCAGAAATCTAGGAATAATGGGAAGAGCAAAATACTTTATCACAAGTCGTGAATTGAAATATTTATATTATACTTTGATTCTTCCCTCTTTACATTATTGTGCATTAATATTGGGAAACAATTTTCCAACAGGATTAGACAGAATTGTTAAAATACAAAAAAGGCATTAAGAATCATAGATAATCAGCATTATGCATATCCTACAAATGAATTGTTTGTCAAATATAACATTCTGAAGTTCCCTCATATTGTGCAGGAACAGAGCATATTGCTCTTCACATATTTTGTAATCAAACATTACCAATCACTATAATGAATATGTTCCAATACTCATCACCAATTAATAAGGCATGTTGATCATTTCCATGTACCTTTTTCATTGAAATCCTATTGACTTCATTCCATACCATTTATAGCACCAAGAACTTGGAATAGTATTATTGGTACAAAATTTCCTTTCTGTAATCATGTATCTATTACGAAAGAAGATATAAAAAAGTTATCAGAGCTTATTTCATTGACTTATATATCACAAACTAACTGGCGAGCAAAAATTAACCTTGATCAATTGCAGACTACAAAAAACAGAGGAATTATATGTAGGTGGATAATGTAAGTAAGTGTGAGTAAAGCTGGATCAGCAAGCATATGCATATGTGATGTTGCATATGTACCTATATGCTTAGTTAGTTAGTTATTTGGGCTTAAGGGCGCGCCGATACCTATATGCTTAATTGCATGGAAGTACAGGTGTGTATATGCAGATGTGTGCATGTGTATGTGCATAAATGTGTATGGATGCATGTGTGCATGTTTATGTATTTGCAAGTTAGTATGTGTATGTATGTATATTTGTATAGATGATATGTGAGTGCACATGTGTCTATGTATGTGAAGTATGTGTAGGTGTACATGTTTCATGTGTGTGCATATGCAGGTTTGTGTGCTTGTGCAAGTGTATGCACATGGATCCAACTTCTGCCTTTTCCCCTTATAACACATTTCACTTTGTGGCCGCAGGAGTTCCTTGGTGTTACTAGCTTGCTACCTAGCTGAGGTGCTCCTGGGGCTACTTGTACTAATAAATGGGGGTGGCATATCTGCACACAAAAAGAAAAAAAGGATGCAACCAGTTGTAGTGAACTGGAGGTATGCAGACAAATGACATATGTATTGGCATCCCGAGGCATTCCTAAGCTGGCTGTCCTAACTTTGAATAGCTGGCGATAGGAAAGCCCAATATCAATCGAGCCTGTAATAGTACGTGCAGCCAAATAGGATAGGCTGCTGCATACGAAACAGGGGTCGACATTAGGAAAAAACCAGTGTTTCTCGTCGTGTTTCGAGACGCATGCTTGGCCAGCCGTCACGCCTCGTCCCTGACAGCGGTGTGTAAGCATCATGCTCACTATCTCAGATACCGATACAGGCACACCTCGCTATAGATACACTTGCAGGTGATGTGATTTTCTGGTGTGGTCCGGTATACAATACCAGTTGTTGATAGCATGGGCATCGTTTCTCCCAAGAACAACAAACAAATGTGATTGTAAATACCGTATCGATTTCAGATTGGGATTAAAGGAACTAAAAGTCACCTTAAAAGGCATCGTTGAGTGAGCGAGCATAGTACTATTATCTTTTCGATTGGTTGGTAAGTTCTTGGAGGTTTTGGGCACATCGAATGCATCAGTCATGCAGGGCCCATAACCCAGTCAGTCAAACAATTACATTTGACCAGTCACCGTGACGAGCTGCATACCACGGGACTGAATCCTTCAGGTGTGATACCATGCCGTACCACAATACTGATTTCGCCATAAACGTAAAAGCGAGTTAATCAGGAGCATACAATCACAGAAAACTTGAATTATGATGGGAAGCAAGAAAAAAGCTGTCTCGATTGAACAATGGAAGTTAGTTAGTTATTAGGGTTTTTGGGCGCATCAACTGCATTGGTTATATAGCGCCCATAACGAACCTATTTATACTGGGTTCACGCTATCCTAGTGTGCAAGCTTGCGCTCCTATGACGGGTTAGAGAGGGGAGTTGACCGCACGGAAGTTTACGTTCGAAAGGAATTGGAATGATTGACCATAATTGACCGCGACCGATTTATCCCCCAGAACGTCACGAAGCGAGGGCGACTGCGACCGTCCGAAGTAACGCTTATACACGCCAGAAAACTGAGGGCATGAGGTCAGGATATGACGCACTGAAAGGCGTCTGTGACATCCGGGGCACAAGGGTGCATCATCACCACAGATAATATAGCTGTGCGTTGCAAACGTGTGACCAGTGCGTAGGCGTCAGGGTGCAACCTCGTCTCGTCTAGTCCTATGTGAGCACGAGGACCACTGGCCGGTGTTAGGTTTGATTGTCCTCATCTTGTTTTCGCTAACCGCGTCCCAACGTGCCTGTCACTCACTGAAGACGTAATCCTTGATGATGGGGTATGTACCTCGAGCAGGACCAGGCACATAGCGCGTACATGGTTTCTGTGCTGCCCGTTTTGCAGCCGCGCCAGCGGCCTCATTACCCAATATACCGACGTGGCTCGGAGTCCAGCATAGAACAACTGTCTTAGTTAGTTATTTTGGCTTTAGGGCGCATCGACTACCGAGGGAACAACTGTCTTACCCTCTGCGTGTAGTGACGTCAACCGTGAAACTATTTCCTGGTCAATGGAGTGTGATAAATTAAAAGATCGCAATGCCAAAAGACTACTGAGGCTATCTGCTAGAATGAGGTGTAATGCTCCATCAGATACCTGTAAAAACATATGAAATATATATAAATATAAAACTTATATACATAAAACATAACATATATATAAACAAAACATAGAATAAAACATGAGCATTAACTAGAAGACTTGCTGTAGGGGGTGGGGGGGAGGGGTGGAAATGCACCAATGACAATCCGCAAGGCTGCGTTATGTACAACGAACAACGTTCGCTTATTAGACTTGCAAGCTGAGTCATAAACGAAACACCCGTAATCAAGTTTAGAACGGATAAGTGATCGGCAAAAAAGCAGCAGTGTCTTACGGTCTGCCCCATAAGACATTTCACACATTTTATGATGTTTAATGACTTAAAATATCTATCCCTGAGATTTCCAAGGTGTTCTCGATATGTTAGCTGATTGTCAAAATACACTCCCAAAAATGTGCACACCGGCTTCGTAGCGATCTCGGTGTCATACATTTTCACTGGAAAATCAGGGCACGGGCGACGACGGCGACACAAATGAATGCCCACAGTCTTCGACTTCGAAAACACAAGACCATTGTTAAAACTCCAATTCTCGAGCCGACCCACTGCTAATTGCTCCATGGAAGGAGTATTCGCACCACTGCACCAAATTGCAAGATCGTCGACAAAGAGGGATCGACGGTTGGAATGAGGAAGACAGTTTCCAATGTCGTTAATCATGATAGCAAACAAAGCAACACTGAAAACACTGCCCTGTGATATACCGTTCCCTTCATGAAAATGTTGGGAAAGACAGTTACCAATTCTAACCCGGAAAAACCATCAAATAGAAAAGGCCGGAAATCGAGGTCGGAAATCCAATCCCTGGGGGGGGTAAATAGAGTGAGCACACGGACATTGGCCTCAGGTGGAGGTGGATCCGTGCGGCGACAGCTTGCGGTGGCGTACACAAGGCCAACTGTTGTGCTGGCAGTTGGCACGCTAGAGTGCACTGCCAGCAGCACAGCACCGCGTGCTACGGTGTTGGTTGGCATGTCCATGCGTACAACCAGATAGTTATTGATGGCGTGATTTGAATTAACTGTTAGTTTTTTCTTGTGGACATACTGAAATCGGACAGAGTTTCCTAAGCAGCACCTGGAAGTCCAGATAACTGGATCGTAGCCCCATACAGTTTCATTGTAATATTGTGCTTAAAACACCCATTGAAGACAGTAAGTGATTCAAAATAAGGCAGAAAATATCACAGATGATGATCACAGACGAAATTAGCAGTGACCATAATGGAGAACGTGTGTAACACACGTTACAAAAACTTAACATCCGCCCTACCTCCGAGCGGGGGGATCGCCTGTGGTTTAGAGGGCTCACTGCCACTAGATCCCAAGCACTGAGTCCCAGGGCGGGAGCTCGGCGATCCTTGGCCAGGCGGAGAGCCAGACGACGACAGTCCTCGCTTCTGGGGGCCCAGCCGTGGGAGAAGGGGCATCTCCTGGACAACCTGAGCTCCCTCCGTTTCCTCAAACCGCTTTCGCGGCGATGGAACCTTTGGGGAGGAGCTCTGCCAGAATCTTAGCGGCCCTTCGCCCGGGCCCTTTCCACATGAGTGAGCCACGCCCGCTTTGTCTCGCGGGCCCGCCTTTCAGCTTCTTGGTATTGTAGGCTGATATCGGACATTTTAATCGTTCGGTGGTTGTTGCGGGACAGCAATGCGGGTGCGGAAGTGGTTGGTTGGTTATTTGGGTTTAGGGGCGCATCGACTGCAGAGGTCATGTACGCCCATAACATCGTCAATCATATTAAGTTTTTAAAGGCGAAACTGATTAAAGCTACTAAATGCGATACATTATCGAATCTATTGTCATGACGTACATCATAACCATCCTGGTCTTACCACATACATGTCATCGTATTAACACGCGCCCTGGAGAGCCTCTGAAAATTACGCGCACTGGAGGGGGGGGGGGGCGGATTCCGCCCCCTAAGATCTCGGCTCCTATTAAAGCTGGAGGAACGAAATTCGCAGGGTGGATGGGTACGGTAGTGAACTCTATCGCGTGCACATTTCATGACCTAAGGTCAATATCTTCAAGGTCAAATGAGATCACATTTGTAAAAATTTTCTTGTTTTGCGTGGCTTGGCTTGTCATTGTTATGGATCGCTGTGATTGTGTTTAAATGCTCCAAAATGGCATCAATGATGTTTTGGACATTACTAATGATGCAATACAGATGCTAGACCCGACATTTGACCTCAGGTCACCTATATAGCAGCACTTTATCAGGTCAGCTACCTCTTCCAGTTACCGGAACCGGGCCGCCCGCCCGACTGCTCCGTCGGGCAGCTCGGCGCAATCGGCTTAGCGAAGAAAGGAGTGAAGTACATGAATAAAGTACGGAAACGCAATGACAAACAGTACAAATGACAAACAGTAGTGCATTTATGACAACATTCCAGTTGATCAAGTTTGGTTCCATTAACCTGTCATGAACTTGACCTCGGTGACCTAACATGACCTTGAAACTATATAGCATATCAATACACATCAAACAAGTCGCTAGTGTTGCCAAGAACAATTCCCTTTTGCGAATATACGGGAAGCGCATCAGCGCCGATTTTTGTGGTCTGGCGCTAGGAATTCTTTTGACTTTAACTAACTTGAAAATTTGACGGCCGAATTCCATTTTTCTTCCTTTAAACGACGCGCCGGTCATTTCTAAGCAGGTACGCAGAAAATCGCGTATATCGACCGGTAAAATCTGCAGTTATGTACGAAAAACCGGAGGGGTGGCTGGATTTCGCCCCCTGCAGTGCGCGTGTTAATGGGGCGTATATACCACAGACAACTTAACCTCTGCAAGGAAGCGGAATAGCTGTCCCGATTGTATAAAGGGGGATTCATCCCCTAATACTTCAGGCAGCGAGTGTAGTGCGCCCGAAGTGACGCCTCCGCGCATGTGCAAGTCTGGGGCACGCAACCAATATGTGTTGTACTGATAGGAGAGCATGGCACCTTTGACACAATGGCTTTCCGTCACCGCTCATAAGGTACCGGTGGGTGCCGAATGTGTGGCCTATTCGTAGGCGGCATAATACTACCTCGTTGCGTCTAATGCTATGTGATGATGGCCACTCAACGAGACTATGCTTAACTCTCCTCAACTTATTATCAGTCATGCACTCCCAGCTGGCTTCCCATTTCTTTATAACGGAACTCCTAATGTCTGGGAAAAGGTCCCTCGCAGGGAGAGGAAGACGTCGAGCGCGTGGACCTTGAGCGGCGCGCTTTGCTGCAGCATCCGCAACCTCATTTCCACCGATTCCTACGTGGCTTGGGAGCAAACAGAATACTACTTTGTTTTAACCTATTGTGTTGAGCAACGTAGGTCTAGGTAAAACGTCTTGTACTACTGGGTTTTGTAGGTAAAACCCTCTCAGTGCCAACAGACTGCTGAACGAGTCGCTGTATATCACATGCAGTGTATCATGTCCAATCTCAATAAAATACACAGCTTTGTTGATTGCAACCAGCTCTGATGTGTAAACCGATGCATTTGCCGGAAGCGAAAACGTTCGAGTTGCAGTGTCTGTCACAAAGGCACTGCCAACACCGGTGCCCGTTTTTTTAACCATCCGTATAAGTCGACGTGTATAAGTATAATTCCCCGTATGACGAAATCAATTCCAGTGCTGTGAGCTTGAGTTCTGCAGGAGCGACATGACCTTTTCTCATACATGCCAGCGATAGGTCAATATCTGGAGAGACCAGTCTCCAGGGAGGAGTTTTTATGGTGCGGAAGTGGAAGTTGAGGGTGAGGGTGAGAGTGAGGCCTGGCTGACGGGAGGGCGAGAGTGCTCTGGTAAGGAAGAGGTGGAAAGAATGGATTCGGAGGTGGTATTGGGGCGTGCGGGAGGCGAGGGGAGATTGGGGGCGGATGGGAAGTGATGGATGGGGATTTCAAGGTGGGTGATAGGGAGATGGGGAAGGCTGGGATTGGATGGTAAGGACCGAGGAGGCCCCTTAGACCGTTGAGCCAGTGTCCACTCCCCATCCTCGAGGATTGATCGGGAGGGGGCCTCCGATGCACGAGCGGCGCCTCCACTCGTGGAGGATGGGGCCTCGGTTTCCTCAGCGTCATGGTGGGCTGCTGTCCTTGCCTCTCAGGCGACGCGACAGGCACCACAAAGGATCGTAGTGGCACGGATAAAAGTAAACGGATAGTAAACGGATAGGAAACTCCCCGGAATCGGCGACCAAGGACGGGCTATTGCCACCTAGCGGTTGGATGCCGAAGCTTATCCTGGATAGGATATTGTTTGATTCCAGCAGCACATTCCCGCGTTGGAGAGTAAAGCGTGGTTTAGTTTCGGCCAATTTCCGCTTTTTGGAGAAGCTAGGGAACCGTGATTCTGCTGCATGGAACTCTGTGGCGGTAAGGAATTAATCAAAAACATCTCTGCCTTCATTTCTTTGTTTCAGGGAACATTTAAACGCATGGCGTGGTGTACTATGCTTATGGCGCGTTGTGTGTGTTTTTGGGAGCAACTTATGTGTTTTGGATCAAGTGAAGCATGTAATTCTCCATTGCATTGCCCAGTTATTTACTCTAAATCACGAGACAATCTGAATCAGTGGTATTTAGTCTGCTAGAACTTTTGCTTGGCTTGAAGCATTGGTCAAAGGGGGCGCCGTAAATGTACCAATTTTCACCTGCATATGCAGCTCTGAAACTAAGAGTTTTGGCTGGAGGATGTCCGATTTGAGGCTGAGGAGCAGTCCGAAGTAGGAATTGTCTGACATAAAATATTGCAATCTTTATCCAAGGTACATGGCTGAATATTTTGAAAGATTGTAAGTGAAAGGATCGGTGCATCACCAGGCCTGGTGCCAGTGGTGACACAGGCCACCAGTGAGCACCAGTATAGGGCAGTTGTAGTGCAGGTAGGAGTAAATAACAAACGTCCTGCTAGAAGTGAGGAGCTACTGCAGGACTACAGGGCCCTTCTGGCCACCCTGAAGCATAGCAATTGTCTGATTCGGTTCTCATCGGGTTGCCGTCGCTACATATATCAGAAGAATACAATATTATAGAACTTCTGAGTTTTTTTATGGAGATGGGTCAATAGCTTGTTTTTTCAATTGAAATCATTCCCAATAATATCGCATTATGGGTGCCCAAAATTGAACATTTGCAAACCAGTACTCGCATGGCGTGGTTATTCCGATGGGTCGCGGCACCTAATCTAGCTGCCTCACCCACTAGCAGCCCGCCGCCGACGACCATTACCCTCGCACGGCCGATGCTCCGCGCAAACTTCGTCCGGCCGGGGAGGGGGTGGGGGGTGGGGGTTACCTACCCTCCGGTCGGGGAGGTGGGTAGGTTACCTACCCCTCCCCATATACATAACGGCATCAGATAGATTGGGTGATTCTAAGAAGGAATTGGTTCAGTCCTTTTTTGATCCGAGGTCAACGTAGAGGTCATATCAGGTCAAACAAAAACAAATTGATAGCGCAGGCGGCACAAAGACTTCAAGAACTATAGTGCACAATTATTATTCCACTGCACGGCCAAAACTGATTTGTAGATCAATTTAGTCCTTGACCTATGACCTGAGGTGACTGTTCAAAATGTGATAAACCGGAGGAAAATGAAGCCAGTTTATCATATTATCACACATGTTATCGGCACTGCATAGGTCACTGACCTAGGATGACCTGCACGTGACATTTGCCACACCAAATATGTATCCAACGCATGGTACTGACAATTTTATAGCTTTTGCGATAAATTTGTCATGTGATTTCAAAGGTCAAAGTCAATTTTCAGGTGAAGTCGGTGGGAGACCTATCATGACCTTGTTAGGGTCATTATGGTACGGTATGCTTCAAAGTGTGCAATGGTTATTGAGAACGATATGCAATCTGTTGATCGATCGCGTATCTATAGTCACAATATGTGAGATTTTCCGCAGTTTGGTCCGACATGCTGCCACTAAGTGTTATAGGTCATTGACCTGACATGAGCTTGACCTGATAATTTTGGAGGATGCGTCAAATTGATGTAGCTTAAGGCACTGTAAATTTTAGAGCTCTAGTGCAAACCGTTTTTTGGGTATGGTACGAGCCGTCATGGGGGGGGGTAGGTATTTACCCACCCACCCGGGCGTGCGAGGGTTAACATGGGAGACGTGGCAGCTGCAATGGGGTCATGCAGGGGGCCCCTGACAGTTCCTCAGAGGGCTCCAATGGCTGTTCCGGGGCCCCTCGGCCCAATCAATGTTCATCATGTGCTCCTATGCCTGCTCAGGGTCCCCTCGTTTGTAAAAAAATATACCTCAGGGGGAAATGTGACTGCCAGGGCCAGTCAGCCAATCGGTCTTTGGCCAATCAGCAGCCTTTTTTTGCGGAGGGGGGGGCGGGCATCGGAATGGAATTGGCTTGCCCCAGACGAGTCCCAGGCATATACGGTTGGAATGGGAGGGGGCAAGTGCTCTCCCTTGTTTTTCTGCCGGTTCTCATGACACTCCGCTTCTCTTAGTTAGTCGGCACAGGTTAGTTGGTCACGAGCCTCATGGTTCTATACGGCGGCCGTAGGGATGGCGGCTACTGGAGTATGCGTCCCCGGCTGGCGCCGAAGGCGCAATTTTTTTTGCAAACGACGCGAGGTAGAAGGCCCATTCAGCTATATTTCCCCATCCCGTCAAGCTTTTTCGATGGGGTGTCCTTCGCATCACCTATCCAGGATTACTTCTCAGATCGTCCGATAGATGTCGCTAGTATCGGTCCGTGGTCGCAAACATCAAAGCGCCGCCCGAGAGTTTCCGATCCGTTTACTATTATCCGTGGCAGTAGCGTTGTTAATTGCGCAATCAGTGCAGAGGCCTTGTTGGCTGTTTATGTTGTGTGGCTGTCAGAGTAGTTTTACTTAACTGGCCAGCCACCTTGGCTGCATATGTAACTTTTGGATGGATGCTCCATATATATTCGTGGCCTCTCGAAACGAAATGTTTTTGGTACACTTGAGGGATATAATTTCCTTATCTTTCTTATATGCGGGACATGGCCTATCGAACGTACTCTGTGCACACTGGCCCTCACCACAATTGACACACCAGGGTGCCTCAGCATTGTAATAGTCCGTGGCGTGTTCCGATGAACCGTATCTTCCACATGCGGGACGGCTGCGGCAGAACTGTGTCGCGTGGCCAAACGTCTGACAGTGGAAACACCGCATGGGGTTTGGAATGAACTGTCTGACCTTGACAGCTATATAACCTGCATGGACAGACTCGAGTAGTCCATCGAGGTAAATGTTAAAATGATATTGTCGATAGGCTGCAAATCTTACCCTTACTGTCAGTCTTCGTGCTAGAATTACGCCATCGTCTGCCAAACCATCTGTAATTATTTCATCACTGATACCTCTAAAATAAAAAAAGGGTTGATCACTCCCTTGGAGTGGTTCTTGGTATTGTGCGTTTCGACCCTGATGGTATTGTCAATGTCTTTCTGCCCTGATGTTCCCTGGATGAATATAGAAATTAGTTTGCCATCAGTGTTTTTTTCGACTCGTCAGCATCTTCAAATTTAACTTCCAGGCCACCATCTCTAAGTTTGTCGCATCGTTTTATACGTCCAAAACGATCGCAGCCGTCTCGTCTCTGAAATGGAGAAAGAGAAGACAGCTTCCTTTCCCCTTCGGCGGCTTGTAAAACAAGAATACAAGGGAAGGGAAACTACTGGCCTCACCGTAGGGGAATATGTTATTATTGGTGTTCTGGCCACCGTCGGGTGGGCCAGGGAGAGTTTTTGTGTTTTGTGATGTCATGCAATGATGTTGGTTCCGGCTCCTTATGGTGCCCAACCAAAATCGGAGGACGCTCGAGTCCCGCGGACTGGAGGACGCCAGGCACCCGAGGAGCTACACGGGGAAGGCGGCGTCTTCGCACGGCCGGGAGAGAGAGACTCACCACCCCGACCGTACTAGCAGCGCCGCCCACCCCTTAACCCCAGCCGGCCGGGCCAGTAGTCGCTGGGAAAAAACACAGGCCACAGCCCGAGGCGACCTGACACTTAACCCGCATGGAGCACTTCAGGCCGCCTGCCCTGCGGGATATCAGGACCAAAGAGGCGTGCTGTTCCCCCGTCGCATATATATCCTAGCGCTCCACCCGCGGGCAAATTGTTCAGCAGTGAATAATTAGTAGCCGCCGAACACAGGGTGGTAAACATGGCGGTGGGATGTTGCGTGGCGAACCGCGGCAAGCTTTACAAATACACAAAATGGTACCACTACCTAGAAATTTGTGTTGTGGACACAACACAAGTGCACGCATAGACACTGCACACTTCATACACAGCAGATGTTCCACTCTTCGGCACTCTTGCAGAATTATTGCACCCCCCCCCCCCTGTTTTCCGGTTCCCCGTCATATAACGTGATGGTCACGGCGGGGCTATTGCTAAATGTCGGGTCCGATGAACAGAAGACTGCTCCAAAGATACGAAGCGAGGCACTGGCATCAGGGTGTGCCACCGGACCGAAAGACCTATGTGGGGAAGGGGAAGAGGGGGGTGGGGGCGAAATTCGCCAACCGCCTCATGTTCTTCCCCAACGATTTCTCACAAACGGGTAGGGGAAAAGTCATGGAAGTTTGTGACTTCGTCGCCAATTGAAAAGCATATCGCATGCAAAAAAATATCCAAAATCGGTTCATCAACGTAGAAAGTGTAGCAGTGTATAGTAGACCAACCGGCCACCACCGGCTTCGTCGGCGTGACGGCGTGGCGACATGGCGACATTGCGGCGTGGTGGCATGGTGGTGTGGCGGCGTGGCGGCGTGGTGGCGTGGCGGTGTGGTGGCATGGTGGCATGGCGGCGTGGTGGCGTGGCGGTATGGGGGTGTGGCGACATATGACATGGTGTGGCGACGTGCCGCATCGGCCGAGTCTACTGCAGCCGGGAGGCTGTTTACCATATCGTCAGGGCCATCGCACAGTGCAATGGTCGTGCGTGCTTATGCGAGTTCACCTTGAAGGCACATGACGACAGGCTTGGCCAGGCCTCGGCCACCTCCCACCCTTAGCGACACGGGAACTGCATTCCGGGCTTTGTTTCCTAGGAAACTGAATGGCCAGTCAATGGTTGCCAGATATAAAAGTTACAAATCGATTTCGATTTTTAACTAATACTATTACACGCATATTTCTGCAGAATATATTTTACTTTTCTGTTCAATCCCAGTTAATATACTCGTGGTACAATAGCATTACGTGCAAATGGATTGCTTCAGAAAACGTTGTTGCGAAATGTCTGATCTTTCAACACATAGTGATGAACCATCCAGACTGACAGGCAAATCCACCTTCTCGGGCCGGGAGGTGAGGGACTCTTGAAAGCTCTCTTCCGTAAACTATGTCAAAATACAAAACACCGTTAGAAAGATATGGTTATGGAGAGCGTGAAGGAAGCCATTCATTTGCTGTTTGACCGATAATGAGGTCACCAGAGGTCATGTTAGGTCAAATATGGACCTCGACTTAAATCCATGGAAATGTATTATAAACGAGAGCTTGCTTTCTTCGGCATTGTTTTTCAAGGACTAACCAATATGAATGTATTTTGATCACAGTAAAAAAATCGAGGGTCAGTCCGATCCAGGGTCATAATAGGTCCCCGAGGCCAAGTCAGGTAAAGTTAATGACAGGTTAATGGAACCAAACTTGGTCAACTGGAATGTTGTCATAAATGCAAATGACTGTTAGTTAGTTATTTGGGTTTCAGGGCGCATCAACTGCATTGGTTATACAGCGCCCATGCAAATGATTGTCAAACGATTGATGTCGCCTTGTATGTTACTCCCTACACATCCTGAAAACTACTGTATGTCATCGTGTACCTAAGCGTTTCCATACTTTATTCATGTACTTCACTCCTTTCTTCGCGAAGTCGATTGGCCGAGCTGCCCGACGGAGCAGTCGGGCGGGTGGCCCGGTTCCGGTAACTGGAACAGGTAACTGACCTGATAAAGTGCTGCTATATAGGTGACCTGAGGTCAAATTCCGGGTCTAGCATCTGCATTGCATCATTAGTAATATCCAAAACATCATTGATGCCAATTTTGAAGCATTTAAACACAATCACAGCGATCCATAACAATGACAAGTCCAGCCACGCAAAACAAGAAATTTTTTACATATGTGACCTCATTTGACCCTGAAGATATTAACCTAAGGTCATGAAATTTGCACAAATAGAGTTCACTACCGTACACATCCACCCTGCGAATTTCGTTACTCCAGCTTTAATAGGAGCAATAGATCATAGGGGGGGCGTAATCCGCCCCCTCCAGTGCGCGTAATTTTTAGAGACCCTGCAGGGCGCGTGCTAAAGGTCGTAATAAGTCGGCTCAGTGGCATTATCTTCATGTTGAGGATGAAACAAAACCATCCAAGCAAAATGCATACATCTGCTCGATATCCGAAAATCCTAAGTTCAGGACAAGTCAACTAAGTTCCAGCTTATTACATGCATGGGCTGTGTATGGGCTCTTGGCACAGAATCTTTCAAGTATGCAAATTTTGTTCCCAAGAAGAACTGATGCTGTAACATCTTTGTAAACTGCTCGGCTTCTTACCTGACCTTAGGTCGCGGTGGGATTAAATATATATATATATATATATATATATATATATATATATATATATATATATATATATATATATATATATATATATATATATATATATATATATATATATTATAGATTATATATATACATATTATATATATATATATATATATATATATATATTATAGATTATATATATACATATTATATATATATATATATATATATATATATATATATATATATATATATATATATATATAAATATATATAAATGCCTAGATAAAACGATCACCTCAATCTTCATCTAAGTGTACAATGCTTGGAAGATAATTCCAACGAAAGGTCAAAACAGATAAAATAAGGTCAAAACACAATGTTATCTTGTATCGATAAGATTACACTCAAGGTCACAAGCAAATAAGGTCAATCTTGTATCGAGGGCAAGTCACCTCAGGCCATTGGTTGTCCATCCAATGTCGCACGACTATGGGTGCTGAAACCGAATTGAGATAACACGACTTCACGAGGAACAGCAACATTCTGCATAGGATCGCACGATGTAGAATATACATGACACTTGAAATGACTATATGTATGATAATAATATTTCTGGGATGACCCCTTACAAAAACAATTAATGAGCTTTCGGAGCTCCTACCGGCTCCGTCGTCAGATGGCATGGAAAAGGTCATCCCAGAAATATTATATTATTTTATAAACCCTTTAATATGTTTCTGAATTACTATGTCCTTGGCATCCCAGAAATATTATGATAATTCTTATAAACCCTTTAATATGTCTCTGAATGACTTTATTTCATTCGCATTTGACATATTTTAAATCCGAATGTTTATTGCATGTCATTTATCATTTTTGGCATGAGGCATTAGCATACATTCAGTTTTCCGCACTCAATACTGTAAAAAGACGATGAAAAAGACTGATCTAACCTCAGGCCAGTAACCTTGACCTTAATGTAAATGTTGAGAAAACAGAGTTGTTCTTCAGGAATAAAATCATGAGATTAGGTTGGTGTTCACATGTTTCAACTACTCCGAGTGGGAACAATATGAATACATTGGAACACACCTCCCTACCAGGTCAGAAAGTACTGAAAAATTGGTATCTCTGCGTCTACCCATTCAGCTGACGTCATGGCGATACCTGTGGAGAAGTCTGTCGAGCGTCTCCAGTCCCGGCGAGTTGTAAGGCCTATGGAACATTTTGTAAACTGAAATATACCTTTTCAAGTTGAAACTACATATGATAACATTCGGAATCCAGGCCCAGAGTTTAGTTCATCGACATGGCCAAAGGAAGCTATCAGCCATGAACTCATCAAAATTTGACTGATTTAAGATTATTGGACCATGGATGGTTTGTTGGTTATTGGTTTTACGACACATCGACTGTTGAGTCATGTAGCGTTGCCAATCTCTCACGCCGATTGGTCGCGGGCGAAGAGTAGCGACAGGCGAGACTCGAACCCACAACCTTTCGATTGTGAGACGAGCATCCCTAGACCACTCGTCCCCTTATTGGACCATGGAGATATTCGTCTGGAACCATGCAATGCATACCACAAAGCGTTCACTACAGGCTTAATCTCTCTTCCAAATGTTGTGTTTTTAGCGTCAGCAGTCTCCGATATTTGGGGGACGGGCGAAATCCGCCCCTCCGGGTCGCATTATGCGAGAGGTTTTCCGGCGCAGGTGTTAAACCAAGGGCTTCCCACAATCGAAACAGATACAATAGCCCACTACGCCGCCGAGATGGGCAGGACACGTTGGAACATGACGCTTACATATAACAATACGCACCGACCAACCCCATGTGGCATGAGAAGACGCCGCTCACATTTCCTGTCCAGGTGTAATGCACCACTACGGGCCCTGGACGAGCAAGGGCAAGAGGTGGGCCGCGGGGCTGCATGCACAGCATCGGGCACCATACCGACCGCACGAACTTGTGAAACTGCGCAACTGCGCTCTCTCGAAAACTGTCAGTTTACAACACTGCACTGCCAGACAACATGCATGTTGGTAATGTAGCATAACATTAAGCATAGGTACATCCCGTTGGACTGCAGTAGATGTAGCACACCAAGACGATGAAATTAGGCTCTCGACAAGACTGGCACATCATCATCTCGCTTGCCTCGCTGTTGGGCGGCACCTTCTCCATTTACTGTGAAACAATATGTACGCCACAACTGGCAAGATAATTGCAGACAACACTACACCTCCTCAAATGACACGTACTGCATGTGCGCACAATCACGCGTGGTAGCGCCACATAATAACGTAACTGGTCATTAACGGATTGCATAGAATGCACATGAGACGATTTACTTTGCCATCTGACATAAGTGGTTACCAAGAGTGCCGTTGGACGCACGTGAAGCCGATCGGAACGGCACCGTATACGTTTTATCATAAAGCCCGTTTTTCAAACAAAAAAGCGTGTACCCCAAAGCAAATACTGCGTCGATAACTGCAAAATGTAGTTAAAAAGGCTGTATTATGAGTGAAGAAATTGAAACTGGACATCCAGCCAAAAAACTAAGGTTTCAAAAACGTGGCATTGGGGGCAAGACGTCTCGATGAACTTCAATCGCATATACACGGGAGTAGATTCGCTTGGGGTTAACTCTCACTCGTAATTAGACAACCTCCACGCCGCACACGTCCAGCAGGCTCACCTCCAGCGCCTCGAGGTTATTGTACGGAATGATGACGTAGCCGGGCATGAAAGGACCAAAGTCTCGGTAGGCGACCGGGTCGGTCGACGCGGACACGGCAGAGAGCGTGCGGCCCCAGAAGTTGTTCTCACAGAAGACGATCTTGGCCTTGTTCTCGGGGATCAGCTTGCGCAGGTAACCCCACTTGCGAGCCAGCTTGTTGGCCGTCTCGCCACCCTCCACGCCTGTGCGACACCACGGCGTCTCAGCCACGTGAAAACCAAACAGCACATCACCCGTGGAGCCGGCAGAATTCACGGCATGCCTCTTAAATCGGCTGCCTTTCATCAAAATGTTCATAAATGCGAACCTCGTCATCCGACCAGAAAGCGGCCGCTGTCGTGCGCAGCTCCGACGCGAGCACTGCGCCGCGCCCGACTCACCAGTGTTCATCGGCAGCAGCTTGTCGAAGCCGAACAGCTGGGTGGCGTAGCGCTCGTACTCGCCGAGCACGTCGTTGTGGAAGGCGCGTGACGTCAGCGTCAACTGGCTGGCCTGCTCGGCGAGCGCGCCGATAATGCGCGGGTGGCAGTGGCCCTGGTTGGCGGCCGAGTACGCCGACAGGAAGTCGAAGTAGCGCCGGCCCTCCACGTCCCACATGAACACGCCTGGGGTGGAGGTGCAGGTGACGCATGGCACGCACTGAAGCACGGGCAGGTGTGAATGAAGCCAGGTCACTGAAAAGAGGTCATGGGGCACGGCGAATCGGCACAGGGAATTAATCGATTGCAGGTGTGTATCACATAATAGATAGTTCTTGAAGTGTAACGGGTATCCTCGGTTAACCTGCGCGCCTATCATGTTCCAATATGCTACATTTTCTCACCCTGTTCTCCACCAGCTCTTCTCGACGCTCAGTTTCACGGACAGTGAAACTGACTTCCAGGACTTCAAGCCCATACTGTTTATTGTAACACCCGGCCCGCGCTCCACGCCGGCGCCTTTTCACTCTCGCAGCCACACACGATAGTTTTTGATGAGCTTGCCTTGAGCCGCATACACGAGCATATTCATATATTGACCTCACCCAGCAACACCGCCTCAGCTCGCTACTACACAAACATTAATGGGTCCGAATCTTGGAACGCATCAAACGCAACATACTGATCTTTGCACCCGAATTATCACCGAAAAACTTCGCAACGCCCTCCAACCACCCTCCCTCAACACCGAGTACGGCCGTTGCTTTGTTGCTTCACGCCAACCAATCCTAAGCCTTGTGCTTCACGTCGCGACCTGCCCTGACCTCCAAACTACGCCCTCTCAAGTGACTCAATCTCTGCAAATGACGTCTATTTACCGGACCCCGACGACGCGGTTAGGTTGGCCTCCGGGAGCGAGATGGTCCTGTACTGGCTCTCGTGACTGACTGTGTTGGTAATTGGCGATGCTGCTCGCCACTGACAACTCCGGCCCACTGTGCCGGCGTACTACGCAAACGAGTAAGATCTGACCACCAGCCCGGCACAAACTTTGACTGTTTGACCTATGGACCATCAGCCTAGTGTTCCGTCACGTGCATATGTTGTGTCGAGGTGGACAATATATTTGGCATCCGACACGTCTTCTGTACGTCATATCAAACTCGACTGGTACTTGGACATCTAGAAACGGTACCGAAGTTTACATGACAGGCACAGCCGTCGACCCCGGAGCAAACGTAGGGCCGTCCACACCTATACCACCAGGTGTGAAGCAGCTTCAGAAGTGTTACACACTACAACTCGAACCTAGCCAACGCAGAGCATCAACCAACTCACCCTTTGCTCGCTTGATAGCCACAGGCAGAGGGTGGTAATTATGAGCCCCATACTTTTTCTCCTGCTCAATGATTGCAGCGGTAGTGGGCTGGGAGGCAGCTATTGTGGAGCTCAGTGACCTCAACACCAGCGGAGATAGACGGCTTCTGATCCGTGAGTGCATCATGTGTCAACTGATGCGCAACCTGGAAGAAAATAGAACACAGCAATTCCCAAGCAATACAAACACGGATGGAAGCAACGACATGCCAACAAAAAGCGTGGCCAATTTCACAATCCAGCAAACTGTAAAATTACAAACTCGATCCTGGCAGGGCTGGAGTACTCTACGAGTCTTGGTGTAAAGTACCCATCCACCGTGCATCATATCCCTAAAAATACAAGTGGTACAGTGCACCACTGCTGCCTGTTCCAACACATGGAAGCATGTGTATGGCGGGGTTACAGTGGCGCTATTTGCGGTGCCGTCCCGTAGTTTTCGTCAGTCTCGGTCGCCGGAGCCTGGTCTTCGACTCGTAGTTGTCGTCTGTCTTGATAGTCTTCGATCTTGGCGTGATCGCAGCTTAGTTAGTTATTTGGGTTTAAAGGGGGCATCGACTGCAATTGTCACATAGCGCCCGTGGTCGCAGTTTATCTTGGACTCTAGCCTGGTGATCTGCGGTGCAGCGGTGGGCAGTTGTCTTATGTCTCAGTAGGTCGCAGTTGAGTGGGTTTGTTGAGTGGGTCTGTCTTGGGAGTTAGAGTTTATCTAGAGTACGGTGTCGGGTGCGGACGGGAGTCTGGTCTTCGGCTTGTAGTTGTAGTCTGTCCTGATAGTCTTCGGCCTTGGAATGGTCGCAGTGAGTGAGTGTGAGAGTGAGTGTGTGATAGTGTGAGCGTGAGCATGAGAGAGCAAGAGAGAGAGCGAGCGAGAGAGAGAGCGAGCGAGAGAGCGAGAGAGCGAGAGAGCGAGAGAGAGAGCGAGAGAGAGAGAGCGAGAGAGAGAGAGAGAGAGAGAGAGAGAGAGAGAGAGAGAGAGAGAGAGAGAGAGAGAGAGATAGATATATATATATATATATATATATATATATATATATATATATATATATATATATATATATATATATATATATATATATATATATATATATATATATATATATATATATATATATATATATATATATATATATATATATATATATATATATATATATATATATATATATATATATATATATATATATATATATATATATATATATATATATATATATATATATATATATATATATATATATATATTATATATATATATATATATATAGAGAGAGAGAGAGAGAGAGAGAGAGGAGAGAGAGAGAGAGAGAGAGAGAGAGAGA
This sequence comes from Ashinkailepas kermadecensis, assembly GCA_034440615.1. Lineage (NCBI taxonomy): Eukaryota > Metazoa > Arthropoda > Thecostraca > Neolepadidae > Ashinkailepas > Ashinkailepas kermadecensis. The sequence continues at coordinate 58,228 of JAOTOM010003523.1, forward strand.
GAGAGAGAGAGAGAGAGAGAGAGAGAGAGAGAGAGAGAGGGGGGGAGAGACTCGCGCTTGACCTGCGATGTAGCGGTGGGCAGCTGTCATGGTTTTGCGTCGTTTTGATGTGGGTGGCGTCAGGCGCGTACTACGGCACGCCGCCACTGAGCCAGACAATTACCCACGGCCGCCGGCGGCGGCGTACTCTGTGTTCGCCGCCCAGTCCGGCCAGGCGCTGGGCGGGTTCCCCGAGCCATGTCCACCTCGTTTCCCCGGCCAGCGCGGCCACAGAGCAGCGACATCTGAACTCACGATCCGCTCTGTCACATCGTCGGGTCCGTGACTCGTCCACCCTGACAACATTTATATTGCGAGGCGAAGCCTCTCTCTGTCACCACCTGCATTCGTGAGTGAACCTAGCTTGGTCATGGCGCTAGGGAAGGCTGGGGAAACCGCATGGTTGGAGAGAAGGGGGGGGGGGGTCAACCGGCCCTCGTTCAACTCCGGGGCCCGCTTATGTACTGGGATTCCTCTTGCCTTCCCAACCAGCAATGCCCAACGGGTCACCGGATTTGAAACATGAGGGCCTAGGTAATTATCTGGGGTCGAAGTTTCACAACGATGGGTTTCTGACAGCTACATACACACTTCGGGACCCAAACAGCCCCAACTGGTCCTTAATTACCAACAGATACGTCATGCACACTCACATTCATTTCCATTCATTCCGAACGTTCGCCCCATTGATGCAAAATTAACACGTTTGGCCCGCGATTTCTTTCCCTCCAGTGGTACGTGAGCATTCAGTAAGTCTTACTTTTCAGATCGCTGCTTAGAGCTTACTAGCCCAAAGTTAAACGTCAATTACTCGTGCTTGGGTCCACGAGTGTAACCGGCTGACGCAACACTTAGTTGTTTATAATATTTCCCTCTTTGCCTTCAAGGCTCTCGGGAACACTGGGCTGCGACATTCCGTTAGTTTCTGGTTGGGTCTATGTCTGGGCTTAGGTATTATTGGTCGACCTACCTAGCGTCAAACCAGTCGACACCCTGTTGCAGTGTTAAAATAATGTTTTTTTTTATCTCTCGTTATATGTGAGATGCCAAACGAGCATAGTAGGATGTCTACATTTGCTATAGAAGCGATGTCGCAGAACATGTCCTTCCAACACAATTTTGATCCAACAGTGTACTCATACATGTAGCCTTTTCACTTGTTGCCAGGAATTTAGGGACAAATATTTTAATGATACTAATACAAAATGCGTATGTTTACCAACTGATAATGAATGACAAATCGCATCACAGTCAATCATCTTATCTGTAGTTGTGTTGAGATATGTTCGTGTATCATGGTCCGCAATGGTGAGCATAAGCATAATACTTATCAACGATAAATTGCTAGAAATTAGATACGAAGACATCACAAAGAGCTCAAAAAGATATCAGGAAGCACGATGTCGATACATATTTGGAAGGGATGTTGGTTGGTTATTGGTTTTACGACACGTCGACCGTTGAGTCATGTAGCGTCGCCAATCTCTCACACCGATTGGTCGTGGGCGAAGAGTAGCGACAGGTGAGACTCGAACCCACAACCTTTCGATTGTGAGACGAGCATCTTACCCCTAGACCACTCGTCCCCTGGAAGGGATGTTGATTCAGTCTTCAGAAAGTAGTATATTCCACCCTATTTCTCTGATAATTTATAACTGCCCTGGCGAGGCTTGCATATTGCAACTTGCGATTGGCAGCCACCCTACAGATGGTCCTGGGCCACAAATCGGTCGGAGTGGTCTCCCAATCGTCTTTGTAACTTATCCTGCCCGGGGTCGTATAGGTACTCACTAAATCACCTGCCTGTCCTATCCTTGGGGGCTTCCGGAACACCGAACTTCATCTTCCCCGCCTACCTGCTGGGAAAACTGCGATAGGGTAGGAAAAGCCAACCCAGCCGTTTTGGCTATGCTACCTATAGCTGGGTAAAATGCCCCAAAGCTGCGGTAAAATGCCCCCAAACGGCATTTTACCTGAATTATATATCGGTAATAATGTGCATAAGGGCCAAGATCACTCCAGTCACATGAGCCACAGCATGCTTTAACCCGCGCCGTCTCGGGGGTTGTTGTTAACGCCCCCCATAAGGTTCGTCGTAGATAGTGGAAGAACGGCGCGCGGCAGCGCGCCGACATTTTGCGTACCTCTTCCCACATCAATTTGGCATCTTGTGTCCAAATTTTTAGGTCAGGTCATCTAGGGTCAAAGAGTTAGTCAAGGTCGAGTGAGGTCACCTCCAGAAATGTTCAACCAGTTGTCACGCTTTAATGGATAGAGATATTTTAATGAAACTTTCAGCGTTTGCTTATATTCAGGGCCGAAACAAAACGCACCAGAGGATTAAAGAAACAAATTCCGTTTTTCATTACATATTAGTTTTGCATACTAGCCCATAAGAGCTAAAATCAAAGATTCTGGCTAAAGTAAGCATCTTTTATGGGAGCAAGTTGACTTCGAACAACGTTTTTCGGTCCACTCTACCCATTATAATATTAAAAATGAAATAAAAATGAAAACTACAAATTTTGAAATACAAAAATGTTGATATTTGGGTGGGTAAATCTTTTAGGGATATGGTCGATTTCGCCTTCCTTTTCTGATTCCAAAGAATTTTGGTTTTTCAAATCTCCCCCAGAGCCCAAAACATGATGCAAGTCATGAAAACTAGGCCCCTAGTGATGTCACTTTTGGGGGATACGATTTTTTGGGTGGCGTCTAGCCGTACTCGTCGAGCGCTGTCCGATGACATCTCTTTCGTTTTCGTGTGATGCTTAGTTTGGAGATTAGAGGGGGGGTGTATCAACCCCCGAGATGGGTGCGAGGATATGAGCAGAAAGATGCTGAGGGTTAAGAACTGCATATTTGTTGGGGCTCATTGTTAGTGCACATGACTTTGCAGTTTTACCATTTCATCCACATCTATTAGAGCCTTGTGAAATACCAGCCTGGAGGTCTGATATATTTCTACTTCAGCTTGATGTATATTTTTAGGTTATCTGTGAACATCTTAAACTGGGAGTGGTACACAGGTACATAATTAACATCAACCAAGAATAACACAGGACCTAGTACAGAGCCCCAGGGAACTCCACTCAGAACTTCATTTGGCTTGCTGGAAGAGCCAGACTCAAGCACTATCATGTCTCTCCCACAGATACAACTTTGCATACAGATGAACATTATCTCTGAAATTCACAAAGCTCACAGTATTGTTAGTAGCAGAACATTATTTGCAACATCAAATGCCTTTGAAAAAAAACAAAGAAAATTGCATTCACCACATAGCCCTCATCTAGCCAGGTAGAGACAGTCTCATGTCAAGAATAGCTCATCATCTACAGAAGGCCCTTGCCAGAAGCCAAATTGACTTTGGTCCAGCAATCCTCACAACAAGATACAAGTAATTGATGGTGCACTCCATCAGGTGCCATACTGGAGCAGGGTTAAATTAATGGTTTTTCGTTAGGTGTGAGATATCGAAACAAGCCCAGTAGGATGTCGAAATTTGGCATGGAATTAGTGTCAATTAAAATGCCTTTGATGTCCTTCAGACTCCGATTTGAGCCAGTGGTGCAGGCACTTACGACTTTACATTTATCATTTGTTTTGATATTCATAATTTAAGAGATTCAGGATAGGGAGAATAATAACTATGCTATAAACTGGCATTGAATGCTATATCATAGTATAGATAATCCTTTACCTGAAATTGCATTGCGAGATGTTCATATATGGGAAATGTTTGCGTCACCATTCCTTATCAAGAGCATGCACATGCTACTTATAAACGAGATACTGTTAGAATGTGGACAAGAAGACTTCATAAGCATGCATCAAGGATCAGGATGTCAATACTTCTTGGAGTAGGGTGTCAATTGAGTGTTCAGAAAGTGGTATATTCCACCCTATTTCATGAATAATTTAACCCTGTACTGGAGAACCCATGTTGGTTATTGGTTTTACGACACATCGACTGTTCAGTCATGTAGCGTCGCCAATCTCTCACGCCGATTGGTCGCGGGCGAAGAGTAGCAACAGGTGAGACTCAAACCCACAATCTTTTGATTGTGAGATGAGCATCTTACCCCTAGACCACTCGTCCCCTTGGAGAACCCATGAACATCACTCAAAATATTGAGCACATCAGCTTCTGCAATCTCAATGTTTTGCAGTACTGTTTCAGTGGTTTGGTGTGGGGCTGGGTTTGTTGGCCATCTGTACAACATACTGAGGAAAATGCCCCAGCAAACATTTCAGCCACTTCCTGGCAGTGACTGGCGAGTCCTATAGTTGGTATCCTCCTCAATTGCTCCAGGGATGTTTTGTCAACTTTCTGGTGCTACAATTATGAACAAATTGCCTTGGGTGATGGCTTGCAAATTAATGACAACTTATACTTTATCTGGAAGTAAATACTAAACTACATGTTTATTTAAATATTTGAACAATCTCAAGGAAAGACCTACCTGTGCAGACTGCCTCCCATCTTAGTTCCTATTTTGTTGTACTTTTTCCATGCAAACTTTTGTCTGCTTAGCAGACTTTGGGGTCTGGTTGGCCATGGAGGACATATGCTTGGCTCAACTTTGGGTATGCAGAAGTCATTAAGAGCTGACATTTCTATAATCCTGTTGTGCATGCCACCAGTGTCTAAATGCTGAAACTCAAGTTTCCAGTCATATTCAAACATTTCAAATGGTTAAAACTTTAGAACCACATAATAATTTCCTCTGTAACAACACCTTTTCAGTTTAGAACAGAGCAGTATTGGCATTGGGGAAAGGTAGGTACCTACCAAAAGTCCTGGGTATACCACTCACACCACTCAGGACATTTATCAAGCCAGCAACCTACTGGCAAAACAATGTGGGCAGTACAGTTATCTGTGATCGTATATAAAGTGCATCAAGAACCACGCAATAAACAAACAAACAAACAGTCCACCCTGTCTAGGTAGGTACCTTCCTACTTCAGATGTAAAAATTCAGTCAAGGCAGAGGTGTTGCATTTGCAATTTGCAAAGGTAGGCTAGTGCATCTATGACATCAGGACAGGCATGTGAAAACAGTGAACAAAGGTCTGTCAGTGGGAGTAATACCCATGGTGCCAGCCACACCATCTGAATAGTGCACTGATAAGTTCAAATTTCCTAGAATAATTGTCTTTACCATCACAAAAATTAGCTAATAAAGATACAAGTGCCTGGTTTTGGCAATCAGAATTTGAGGGAGGGTGGTAAACACACCATGTGTAGGAAGAAATCCTTTAGAAAATAACACTAAAATTCGGAGTGGGGATCCTAATTGATTCAGACTTAAATCCAAGTTTTACATCTAAACAAACACCATGCTTGGGAATAGGACCGGTTGTGCCAGTTCTCATTACCTCGTATTCTGCTATAGCTACGAACTAGGTAGCAAAGCACAATTGGCCTAGACCACAAAGTATGGCAAACAGCAAGACGATACGCGCACCACATCCAGCGCGCACCAACCTCTGACTACACGGGTGAACTCTCACTGGAGACTGCAGGTTTTACACAAGATACCTAGAGACAACAGGTACTCAAAAGCAGTCGCTGTCAATGTGTATTGGCAGCCCGTGACATCACCTGGGTGCAGATTTGGGTTCAGCAGGTTATCACGACAGCAAGAAATAGTACTTTTCCGACTGTACTCCTGACTAGCAAGTGTAGGTGATATGTATAATTTATATGTCATCTGAAAGCTTGTTTCATGGTATTTCGATAATTGTGGTAAGCTTTCGTATGATCGTGTTATTTATTGTGTAAAATGATGCTATTTATACCCATGTTACATCCATCGACACTATGCAACTTAAGCGCGACAGCGTTCGGGTTCGAGGTGCGGGGCGGACGAGCTTTTCGTTGGTATTGACTGGGAATCCTTTTAATCAGCGGCGCTAGATTATGATTTTGCTTACATGGGACGAACTATTGCATAAAGGGAAATGAAGCACGCAGATATTCTGTAGGGCTAGGGTTCGGCCACCATAACGTGTGCTATGGTTGATCACTTTTCTATCCAACCAGCCATAGGAAGTACGGAACGCGTTCACGGCTCAGGACAGGGTGCAGGCCCCAGACTCTCACTTGCATGGACAGCATGGGATCAGAGGCAGGGGCAGGGGGCATGTACCCCTGAATTGAATAATTTGAACCTTGACCCTACGGCGGTGCATGACAAATATTGAGCTAAAATTGAGGTTTTCCACACCCACCTGCACCCACCGACCAAAATGCGTGGTGCCGTCCTGCTTTTTGGGGGTGTTCTTGGGGTGTCTCAGCATACACTGGCGGATCCAGGGGGGGGGGCATTCCGGCCATGGCCCCCCGAGCGCTTCAAAGGGGGGCCATAGTATCTTTTGCCCCCCCAAACCAACGAAAGTAAACTGAATTAAAATGCAGTAATCTTTGCTGAGGTTAAAAAATAGCGTTCCGGGTGAAATAATCTCCAATTTTACAGGTATTTTTTAATAATTTTTTGGAAGCACAATATGGTAGCATAATAGATTCTGACATATCGAGCGTTCTATGCTGTTGAAGTTCTGCTTACAGCAAGAGATGACGAAATTAGCAGTTTCATTATTCCTTCGTCAGATAGGTTCATGAAGTTTGTTTAGCCAGTAACGGGCAAGTGGACCCAGTGAGCCAGATTTCGAAAGCGGAATTTGAACAGGATGTTTTGTGCGAGTGACCAGTTGAGCTCAGTTGAGCAGCATGTTTCGTATGTTGGTGTTGGGGTTGCTAAGATGAACAGACAGGCTACATTTACTGATTTTTTTCCAAGAAGAATAGCAACAGGAGGTATGTATTTACACTGGCGGATCCAGGGAGGGGCCATTCCGGCCATGGCCCCCCCGAAGCGCTTAAAAGGGAGGCCATGGTGTCTTTTGGCCCCCCCCCCGAAACCAACAGAAGTCAACTAAATTAAAATGCAGTAACCTTTGCCGAGGTTAAAAAGTAGCGTCTGGATGAAAGAATCTCAATCGTAAATGTTTTAAAAAAAATTGTTTGGAAGCCAGTGTGGTAGCATAGTAGATTCTAACACACATCGAGGGTTCCATGCTCTAAGTTCTGCTTACAGCAAGAGTTGACAAAATCGGATCCGCCAGTGTGTGCACGTGCATGAACGTTGACGTGGTACAAGACGTTGAACGAGAACGTGAACGTTTTAGTAAGCAAGAACAAAAATCCGGTAACATAGAAACGGTGGAGGTAGGCTGGGGCCCCTACACAGGAAACTATGTTGTCAATTATTATTTTTTTCTTTAGATGGGCCCCTTTGCCAAATAGTGGTCGAAATCCGGTGCTTTTAACCAAAAATAGCGGGAGAAGGGGCACCCTCCAAATCCGTTCGACTCCTCCCCTGATGTAATTCCTAGGTACGCCACTGGGGGAGGGGGAAGGGAGGGGCTGACGCCGAAAACCGAAAGTTGGCCCCCCCAAACCGGTGGGCTAGATCCGCCAGTGTCAGCATACGGGTGTTGATTTGTGAAAATTACTGGGGGGGGGGGAATACATGAAGGCAATGGGCAGACCCAAATGGATTTGGGGCCACACTCCATATGGTCCCGTGTTAAAGTTGAAATTATCGGGAAGGTAACATTGAGGGGGAACTTGCCCCCTCAAAAGGATGTAAAGCAACACCCCTGGGTGTGCATATGATCAGGGTAGGTGATTGGTTATCAAAACCAATTAATTGAATATGTTGCCGAACAGTGAAATGACTTGACCCGCACTGGGGTGAGTGATAGCGATGCCAGTTCTGAGCTCGGCTCCATGCCTCCAGGGACTATCCTCGGCGAGCACACGTCGCCAGGACTCCGTAAGCCTTGCTTTGACAAGGATAGACCTCGACTATGTCCGGATCTTCGCGGAATACATGATGATAAATTGGTCTGTCGAGGTGAATTGGAGTCTAACACATGGCGGAAGCTTTCAATGAGCTTCGGATGTCTGTAGAGCTGGTCGGATTTTTTGGCATGGTGAACACATAACGCTGCATTCATCTTTCCGGATTGGGGGAAGGACCACATAAGATCCCATGTTAAAAGTTGAAATCATAGTGAGGCCACAGCCAACATTGGTGGGGAGTGGGGGGGGGGAGCAGTGCATCCATTCCAAAAGCATGCAATGCTACTGCCCCTGTTTGCCGGTTTCGATACTAAACATTTTTTTTACGGGATGGGCGCCGTGTTACAATTAAAAAACGATAAATTTACAGCATATATCTTGAGTCAATCAATTTACATGAATAAATGAGTGTTAATGGATTTTGAGAAAAAGTGTACAAATATCATGCTGAGGAATGTCAATAAGTTGATGTGATCCCTCAGTTCTGTCAGAAATGCCTTTCCTCATTTAGCAAGGAAAATAATACCATAAAGGAGCTTTGAGTGAGGTAATATGAAATGAAAAATGTATATTATTGCAGCTTAGTTTGGACACAAGACGTTACTCAAATCTTGCCTCTTTCAAGGAAAAACAGTCAGCTAGGTTAGGTTAGGTTTGGGTAAATATCCATAAGAAACCCCAAAGCCAATGTTTAGTTAAAGCATGTGTTGTTCTGGTGTTTCCTGATGTGATTTGAAGGAGTTTGATATTTATTTTATGGGAAGTGAAAACTTTCTTGGATATGATCAGTTCAAGTTGATGTGCAGATATCTTAACAAACAGTAATTTGACGAAGAAAATGATATTAATATCATTCAAGTAACATTTTTTTAAAACACTAGAAGAACATCTTTTTGACAATGCAGGTACATGGTATTCCCCAGCCCTAAAAATATGGGAAGTGTGAGGAAAATGAGGTTTTGGGTGACTAACAAAGAATACGGATGTCAGATTACAAAAAGAATATCCTAACTGAATCTAACCTAACCTACTGATGTTAGATCGCCTATAACATCCTGATGTTCAATCATCTAAAACCTATTAATGTTGGATGTCGGATGTTACATGTGATTTCCCAAAGAAATGGAACAGGTATTGTACCTTAATTGTACCATTGTACCAATCATGCACTGTACATTAATTCACAATGTGATCTGGATATTCAGTTAATGGAAATATACATAAACATACATATACATATATATATATATATATATATATATATATATATATATATATATATATATATATATATATATATATATATATATATGTATGTATTTATTTTCATTACTAAACCTGGTTTGGGTTTTCATGCTTTAATGTTTATCCTGTCTTCTTCCAATCTTTGACTATTAGCTTGTTGACCAAGTAGCCAAGTAGATTGACCAAGTAGCCTTGTTCTTCATTCAAGATAGCTTGATGATAAATATTTTTAGGACACTGGGAAGAAGTTGCTAGGCAATTTTGAAGAAGTCCAGTCCATACATTTGTCTCCAAGTTTGTCTTCATTGGTGCTTCTTATATATAAATACCAATGTTTTGGAACTTGGAAACTAAAAAAGATGCAACACAATGTTTTCTCCTGAAAAAGAGACTAGGCTAGGTTTAGTTTGATGAGGATTGGTAGTGCTAACTTGAGCAGCATTGTTGTATATATTATAGCAAAGCTATTCAAAGGCTGGGTTTGGTTTGTTATGCTGTTTGTATATTTAAAATTATTCTGCATTATCTACTACCCCTATCAAAGACACAATTTTGGCATTACTTTGCTTCCCAACTGAAAAAGTATGCATTTGTGCTTGAAACTAATGGAAACATCATCTTAATCACATTCAGAAACATGCTTTTGCAATTTTTTTCCTGCAACTGCCACCTCAGCTATAATGCAAATCTTCTTCTGCATGTGCAATTGTAAAAACCTCATCTAGCAAAGCATAGCCTATCCTTCCCTGGCCTCTTTAACACAAATAATTTCTAACCTTCAAAAAATAATCTAGAAATTAAGCAAGTTAAAGGAACACCTAACATATCCTAACCTCATTTTAGCTTTATCCAGGAAAAAGAGTGTAAAACATAACTCACGAACACTCCAAACTGCAATAACAAAACCAAAAATGGTCCAATTCAAATCATATCTCACACATGAAAGCTGGGAGTGGTCAACTGTTAACCACATTCATCAACATTGAATTGGAAAAGGAAATTCCAAGAATTCAAATATTATTTTAAAATCACAAATTCACCTTGCAAATAAGGACCTGGACAACCCTGGTTAGGAGTGATATCCCACATTGCTTCTCCAGTAATTATTACCCAGCTGTGATGCCATAGGCAAGCAATTACCAAACTGTGCACAAGTTGGTGTGTGGCACAGCATGTATGTACATGTTTACACATAGCATAACAGGAACAATATGATAGTTGATAGGAGACCAAAGCACATGCTAAGTTGGCATTAATCACCAGATTAGAGCCAAAACTGAAAGTTGACATGAATGGCATCAATGGCATTGTGTACGGCCTTAATTGACATAAATTGTTTGAGATGCACGTTCTCCATCAATACCAACCACGGCCAGATTTTGTTACGTTAGTTCAAAGGATGGTGCCTGTCGCTTCAAAGCCACTGACACGGGAACAAACATAAACAATAAAAAAAACCTTGATGCTTCAATGAATATGTATTACAAACGGGAGGAAACAAATCGTGAGAAAAGCGCCATAATAGCGCTGAAATGAAAGCTCCATATTTAGTAGATTTATCAGTATAGTCCAAAACTGGAATATAATTCAGCAGTATTCTGGAATAAAAAGGCGCTTCTGGTATATGACGTCACGTAGCTTAGGTTTTGTCTAGTTTAAACGAAATATACTAGATCTGCGGACTTTGGAGTACCTGTTGTCTCAACACATCCTCGAAAAGGTTTCGTAGGTATATTTACTAAGAGGGGAAGTGAGTTTAGTAGGAATGTTTACTAAACTTCCGGAACTTTAGTAGGTATAATTACTAAACTTGCCTACGGAGATACATACAGTGTGACCGGAAATGAGGACGTGAAAGAGGTGGGTGTTATCCTCTCTCTCTTAGTATTTTCATAGCCGTGGCCGCCGTGGCTTTTCTTGCATAAGTAAATACGGCCGGCCGCGGGTACTCGCTGTCACGTTTCTTAATCCGCAGTTTTGTGGTTGTTCCAGTCGGATTCGGTAGATGCAGGTGAGTAGGTTGGTGTAGTCTCGCAGTTGTTCTCAGTTTGTGCTTTTTTAGGTACCTACCTACCTATATAGGTAAATGTACCAATGTGAAACCAGATATCAAAGAACGCACCAACTTCGTACCTAGGAAGGTAGGTACCTAGGCACCTGGTTAGGTTCCTAGGCACCCGGGTAGGTTTCTAGGTAGCCGGGTTGGTTCATAGGCACCCGGGTAGGTTCCTAGGCACCCGGGTAGGTTCCTAGGCACCCGGGTAGGTTCCTAGCCATCCGGGTAGGTTCCTAGGCACCCGGGTAGGTTCCTAGGTAGCCGGGTAGATTCCTAGGCACCCAGGTAGGTTCCTAGGCACCCGGGTAGGTCCCTAGGCACCCGAGTAGATCCTTAGGCACTATGGTATGTCCATAGGCACCTGGTGTAGGTACCTAGGCACCCAGGTAGGTACATAGGCACCCGGGTAGCTACCTAGGCATCCAGGTAGGTACATAGGCACCTGGGTAGGTACCTAGGCAACTGGGTACATATCTAGGCACACAGGTATGTACATAGGCACCCAGGTAGGTGCCTAGGCACCCATGTATGTACCTAGGCACCCAGGTACATACCTGGGCACCCAGGTACGTACCTAGGCACCTGGGTAGGTATCTAGGCACCCAGGTACCTGGTACCTGGGTACCTAGATACCTACCTATCTAGGCACCTAGGTACCTGGGCACATGTGAATTTGTTTTATAGGGTGTTTTTGCTTGTTTTTTTTTATTTATCTTTGGATTACCATGTTTATGAATGTGATGATGATAGGATTTATTTTATGTGTGAATTTAAAAAAATTGAAACACTTCCCAATTAAAAAAATGTAAACCAGCCTAACCTAGCCAAACCTGACACATTTGTTTGCTTTATGGAGGAAATGTGTGTCAAAACTTTTCTTCCTACCACCTTATAGCACAATAATAACTGAAAGTTTACCACAAATAATGGAAAAAAACTCTAATTTTGGCCACAGTAGCTCGGTTGGTGGAGTATCAGACTTTCGATCCCAAGATTGTTGGTTCAAATCTTGCCACCCGCAGCATTACTGAATCCATAGGCAACCAATCAGTGAGAGGCTGGAGACGCTATATGACCTAGTGGTTGAATGTGTTGTCAAAGAATCCAGGGTTCTTTAAAATAGGATTTTTTTCTTTCAAACAGCTTGGGTTAAGCAAGGCTGAGTTAGTTTTTTTTTTCATGTTCAGAATTACCAGAACATAACTTGCTTGGTATTTTAATTTTTTAAATTTTATTTCTTGTTCTCCAAAGTTTTGCTAGTTTGTTCTAAGTTAGGTTATGTTCCATTTGTGTTTTATTTGTTTAACATTTCTTTTTATGCTATGTTACCTAACTCAACACTGCCTTTTTGGATTATTTTGCTAGCAAACTGAAAAGTAAGCATTCGCACAGAAAATAATTGGTCCCACCATTTTAGCCACGTTCATAAACATGGTATACCAAATAAAAATTCCCAAAACTAAAAAATGATGCCTTATACTGCAAATTTACCTAGGCACCTAGGTAAGTAAGCCTAAGTTGAAGTGTGCCTACCTACTGTAGCATGCAGACTTGTGCTCTACCCAATTTCTTTTAGTCGACTCACATGTGACTCATAGATCTTGATACCTGACTCAACTCATGATTCAGAGCAGGTCAAAATTATTTGATTGGCTCAATTCAGACTCAGAGCCCACAAAGTATGACTTGGCTTGCAACTCAAACAGACTGACATATATTTGTATCAATTCAGATCCGACTCACTGGTATCAGACTCAGGAGCCATATGATTGTGTGCACTATATATATATATATATATATATATGTGTATGTGTACGCATACACATACATTATACATGTATGCATATATAAATATATATAGATGTATAGATGCATACATGTATATATATGCGTATATTTTTTTTGTGATGCCGTACAACAAGCAACGTCGAATGACATCCATGTTCTATAAATTTAAGTCATAGGGAAGAAAGGTGAGGTCATCAAAGCACTCAATCAGACATTTGAACTTTACATGTCTTGACTTGAAATGCTACTCGAGTGTTCACCACAGGCTACCGCTTGATACCAGATTTGATGTTCATGATGTTAGGAACATCATGGCTATCAAGGATGCAGCACATCAAATTACATGGCCCTGAATGTCGCAGTTTGACCCCAGGTCACCAAGGTTGGTTTTACTACTAGAGCATGTCACTATAAGTATCTCAGATGATAAATTATGTATATATATATATGAATATATATATGAATATATATATGAATATATATATGAATATATATAGGAATATATATATGAATATATATATGAATATATATATGAATATATATATGAATATATATATATGAATATATATATGAATATATATATGAATATACATATGAATATACATATGAATATACATATGAATATATATATTAATATATATATGAATATATATATGAATATATATATGAACATATATATGAACATATATATGAACATATATATGAACATATATATGAATATATATGAATATATATATGAATATATATATGAATATATATATGACTATATATATGAATATATATATATATATATATATATATATATATATATATATATATATATATATATATACATATATACATATTAGCCTGGTCCAAAAAAGGAAAGTTGAAAAATTGTTAGCTCCACAAGTTTTATTTTGTTACACTGTTCATAAATAACATATAGACCAATTTTCAGGAATTATCGTTTAATTTTAGGGGTCGCGTAAAAAGGTGTCTTTTTTCCGACAGATGAGAAACTGAAGGGATGCTAATTTTTGTTCTTCTCTCGCATAGCATAGCTCCTAATTTCTATGAAAACAAAATAACCTTAATAAATAATAATGCTTCATCATGCCAACTTGAATGACTAAATGAGGTGGGACTTCAACCTGTCCCTCTACAATTCAGCATCTACCCTCTTTCATCAGTCCCCCCTTGGTCGGAGCAGGGAGGCGGCGCCCGTGATTAGCCACGAGGCAGAGTAGGTATTGTTTCTGCTCTTCATCCTTGGTCAGCGATGTGTTGAAGGTGTGGATGAGAGAAACAGCTCCTTCTGCTGCATCGTTAACGACATTCAAAGAACCCGCAGACTTCGGGTTGAGGTATTCCTGCATGAACTCTCCATGAACTTCTTCACACAGGAATCCAACCGCAGGGTAGGGATCCCTGCCCTCGTCCAGATGGCACAGCAGGCTTCACGGGTCTTCTTGAAGCTTTCCGGGAAAAGCAATTTCTGCTTCAGGTGAAAGAATTGTGACATGCGAAGTACGTCACCTCGCGTTGGAAGCCGTGCAGTTGAGAAAAACTCAAGGGGACTCCATAATAACCACCATTCTGGTCCACTTGGCGTACTCGGTGCTGAGGAGGCCATCTGCAAAAGAGAGAAACCAAAGATGAGATTTTGCGCGACCTTTAAATATGCATGACATCGTCCAAAATTTGGCACACAATACAGGCACATATAGTGGAATAAAAATAAACTTGTGAAGCGCACTTCCTTGAAACTTTTAAAATCACCATGTATGTTTGGACCAGGCTAATATATATATATATATATATATATATATATATATATATATATATATATATATATATATATATATATATATACATATATACTTATATTCATGTATGTATGTATGTATGTATGTATATATATAATTCTCTGATTTCATTAGACACAGGTAAGTATCCTTTCACATCAATAATACTTACTTGTAGTTATTTTCATTGGTTTTTTTGTAAATAACTTCAGTACCCCTCATTCTTTATTGACTGGCAGCTGATAATTTGACAATTGTAATGCTAAGCATGAATAATTATGCTGTGTTTTTACTCTCTACTTTGTGTCATGGCATAGTATACACGAAGTATCGGAAGTATATGTATCGGATACATGTTTAAATCATTTGTTCATAACTTGCATTTTAGTCATAAGACTCAAATGACTAAAGACTCAAATCACAAGACTAAAATGACATGCCTTGCAAATGTTTGCTTTTTTGTTTTGTATCTCAAAACAAACATGGGTGTAGCCACAGCACTCTGTTGGCTCAAATATTACTTTCCAGGGCATACACATTTTCTCATTGACATTAATTCCATGCAGATTTTCAACATTCTATTGTGCTCATTTCAACATCTGACACCTGGAAAAAAACCATTATTTTAACACCGATGGAGCTCCCTTGCCACTACTTAGGTGGCGCGATTTTAAAGAAATGTCACTTCTGATGTGTGATTTTTCAAAGAATCACCAGAAGGAGAATTTGCTGTGTCTATTTTATTTTAAGTCTGATATGGCATTTCAAGAAATACTATTTTTCGGTTTGTATCGGATCCATTCTCAGAAACGGAAGTGGGGCACCTGTTTGTGACATATTGTGTCAGTATACTCCTGCTTCCTTGACTGTCCGCAGCGCGTCGCCTCAGCGCCAGAGAGGACGTCTCTCTTGGAGTAGCTAGACTGGCCACCATGCCGTGCAACCCTGTGCAGATTTGCCTCCTGTGGAGCAGCTGCGCCATATCCGTGCTGGTCCCAGTGCTGGTACCAGTACCAGTCGGCGTTTTGAATGTTCATGCTCTGTTGCAGGAGCCGCTGCCGACACGCCCGGCGGTCAAGCCCTCGTTGGTCAGCTGCCTGCAACGTCGCCTTCACGGCGCGATTGCACCGTTCTACTGCCCCAGATGCTGCCTGGTGGTAGCGTGGGGCCCGGATATGACTTACACCCACACTCTGCAGGTAATTTCTGAGAAAAAATGTATATGTAGTACGTGCCGTTGTCGGACAGCAATTCCCTGGGGTATACTTTGCGTGACGCCAAGACCTCGATAAATTCAATACACGCGTGACAGTTTGGCTCCGAGCGAAATCCAGCGTCTACCTACTTGGGAGAAGTCGGCTGCCAAGACCACGGCATATCGCTGAGCGTGGGCTGCATCCATAGGCCCAATAAAGTCCAGCCCTACCTTGTTCCAGGCTGCCGCTGGTAAAGGCACTGGATGCATTGGAGTATGTCGAAGTACCGCCGTCTCATCCATACACAGTGGCGCAGACTTCACAGCTCTTGCCTCCACCATCTCGATCAATGCCAGACCACCAGTATAGCTCCTGCAGGCGCTGCTTGCATCTGACGATGCTCTGGTGCCACTGATGTGCCAGGCTGAGCAGTCTGAGCGAAGCAGACTTTCTGGAACGATTAGGCAATCGCCGCGCACAGCCATACCTCTGCACAGTGAGTTGATCCCTGAGGTGGAAGAATGGCTGAAGGTCAGGCGAGCAGTCGCCCGGCCTACGAGACCACGGACGCGATACCTGATCACGCAACACGATCTTCACTTATAGCCGCCACCAACTCTTCATCGATTGCTGCCGGACGGTCTCTTACTGTAGCGATACATTTGTATTTGTCCTCCACCACTTCTGCCGATGCCGGCAGTCGCGACAACCCATCTGCAGGACGTACACCTCCCTTCACACGCTAAACTGTGAATGAGTACTCCATGAGCCAGTCTGACCACTTTGTTATCCTCATGGCAGCTTGGGCGACACCCGGTGACGTCAGCGGTGTCTGCAATGCCACATGGTCAAGTCGCAGACAACTGCTGATTCCAGAGATACTTCCTCCATTTCGCCACTGTCCACACAACCGCCAGCGCCTCTCTGTCATACTGCAGCGCCTCTGGGCTTGGTTTAGCGTACGCAACGTGAATGCTACCACCCTCTCTTCCTCTGAGTTAGGCTGAGACAGCACCCCACCCAGGCCCACATCGCTTGCATCCAAAGTTATGACTGTGGAAGCTGAGGGTCGTAAATGGTGACTCCGCGACTGCCTGGTACAGCACGTCTCCCTTTGAGCACTGCCGCGAGCTCCTCTATCCACTTGAACGGCATCGCCTCCTTCAGCAGCATCCTCCTCGGTGGCTCCATGAGGGTGCTGTATCCAGGCACGAAACGAGAGCAGAAGCCCAACAGCCCAGTAGTGACTGGAGCTCTTTCGTCCTGACGCCTAATGTTCTAACGCCCTAGCCCGCTCTGGGCTCACCGAGACTCCTGCCGAGGACACGGTAAACCCCAGGAAATTCGCAGCCGTCTGTCTCAGGGTGTATTTTCCATGTTTAGTGTTACCCTGTGTTCCCGCAGACGAGTTAGAAAGTCTGCCAATCGCTCCTAGTCGCCGCACAGACGAGGACATTTCCCGGGTACCTGCACCTGCACTGCTTCAGAATTTCTTCCATCGCCTTCTGAATTGTCATCGGTAAGCCCTTGGTCCCATGCGGACAGCGACAACACGAAAACAGACCTTAGTGACATACAAACGTTGTTAACGGTTGTTCTTCCGAGTGTAACTCCAGCTGGTGATTTGCAACTTTTGGGTCCAGACATGCCAACACTGTTACTCCTTGCATCTGCTGAAACGTGTTCTGCATCAGTTATAAATTATTCGCGAAATAGGGTGTAATATACCACTTACTGAACACTGAATCGACATCCTTCCAAAAGGGGACGAGAGGTCTAGGGGTAAGATGCTCGTCTCACAATCGAAAGGTTGTGGGTTCGAGTCTCACCTGTCGCTACTCTCCGCCCGCGACCAATCGGCGTGAGAGATTGGCGACGCTACGTGACTCAACGGTTGACGTGTCGTAAAACCAATAACCAACCAGCCATCATCCTTCCGAAAGAAGTATTGACATCTTGCCTATTGGTGCGTGTTTGTGGAAGTCTTCATGCCTCGTTTCGAAGTATCCCGTCTATAGATATCATACTTTTGCCCATCGTAACGGGATCGGGCATCGTAATAACGAACATCGCTTATCGCAATTCCAGGCGAATGGATTGCCTATGATGTGCAATGTTATGTTATACAATGCCAGTTTATAGAATAGCTGTTTGTATGGTTATCATTGATATCGTTGTCCCCCAAATTAGATAGCTTTCAAAACACGCAAAACGGGAAGTCATGTGTACGCAATTACATCAAAACTGAGGAGATCATGATGGACCAAACCTGACACTTCAGATTGGAGGTTTGGTCACGCTGGGAACTATTTCAGCCTGGAGATTTCGTCAACCTGGCACTTGGGTGACCAAATATCCAGCTTCCATATCTCCTCAATTGGCTGCAATTGTGCGACGGACAAAACACGATCAGTCTGCAACAGGGTTCGATTTATACTTCGCAATCCTAGATGTGAAGAATGGGCGCTACATGGCCAATGAAGTTGATGCGCCCTAAAGCCCAAATAACTAACAAATTAAACTTAGATGTGAAGAGGAAAATGAGTTGCTCGTCTAATCTGATACTTGTTTTCAAAACTGTGACATCATAATCTCTGTGCACTTTCCAGGGAATCTTGAGAACTCTATCACAGAGCAGCTGATTGTCAAACAGCTCCATTTAACCTTTAAATGAGGAAGGTGAGAGGATAGTGTTCTGAATAAGAAAAATGGTTAAACAGGCTATCATTCTAGCCCTGGTCTTCAGCGCTGCTGAGTGTCCAACACCCATTAATGAGCAAAGATTGTTTTTGTGTCTATGTGGGCACCTTCAACAGGTTCAATTTTAGGTAGGGTAGGGTAGGATAGTTTGGGAGGTGCAGGTTAGGTCAAGACGTCTACATGAAGTAAATTCATTAAATCAGGGATGATGTACAATCACTCCACTGATATTTGAGGGCCGCGTGGCATGAACGAAGTGGAATAGACGAGTGGTGTAGTTGCTAAGGTGCATCAATAATCTTAATGAAACTATGGGTTTTAATCCAAGAGCCCACTCCGAGTAGGATGTCTTATTCTTCCTTTGCGTATACAAGTGTTTATCCTAACAAGATAATTGCAGCGCCCATACCATCGTCAGTCAAACAGTGAAATGGAAACAAAAGTCAGTCAGAATGACATGCCACGAGGCTCGGTACAAGTGTGATACCATACCGTCCTACGATTATCATTTAAGTGGTATTGGTATATTTTTATTATGCATTATCCTTTGATATTTCTTTCGCATTTGTCGGCTGTATTAGTATTTACATGACCTATCATTAGCGGATCACTGTACGGCTGAATCCCCTCTCCGTTCAAGTTAGGTCGTGTGTTCCAGTGTTGGTGGCAGCTAGATTATCCATCAATATAGCGAGACATCAAATCATATGAACTTGTTTTGGTGTTGGAGTCCACATATGCATCTTCTATTGCCGTCAAACTTCACAGTATCCAATGCCTCTGTGAATGTTGGGCGCTGTATGACCGACGCAGTCGATGCGACCCGAAACTCCAATAACCAAGCAACCAACGCTCTGAATGTGTTTTGAAAAGTTGTCCACCGCTGCAACAGTCTCTTTACGTACATATTTGTTTCTCAGAGGCGGGACTACGGTATCAACGAATTTGCGACCTTGGAAGCTTTGGCAACATCTCGTGCCAGCGATGCCACTGACAGGCAGCCACCGCCACATCTTCGGGATCATCAGATGACGATTTGGCCTCAGCTGACGGCGCCGACATCAACCAGCCAGGCGATGACGACTCGGCCTCTTCGTCAGCGACTGCCACCGATCCTGCTCCGGTCCCCACCTGCCCGCCAGCCTCTGTCGGCAACTCTCCTGTCTCACCATCAACCGCTGCCGCCACCAGCCTGCCTCGTTAACCCATCTGGTAGCCGTTGGTGTCAGCCATGGAACTCTGGTCCCTACCAGCCCGCCAGCCTCTGTCGCCAACCCTCATGCCGTACCATCAACCGCTGCCCCCATCCAACCTGTCCCACGATCAACCAATGACGTCAAGCGACTTGTCCCTCCATCAATGAATCATCCTTTGACCGTTTCCGTTGATCATGCGCCATCTGCACTCCTACCAGTTCGTGCTTACAGCAGTTTTGCCTCCTCCTCAACCCGTCCACCACCCGCTGCTATAACCTACCCCGCTACGTCTTCAACCCACCCACCAACCGTCACGACAATCTACTCTGCCCGTCCGTTTGCCAAGCGCCCGAGAACCTATCATCTGTGCGTGCTTCACCGGCACCAGCCTGCCCGCCAGCCAATCCCCCACCACTCATCCTGTCCCTGCATCAGTTTCGCACTATTTGCCATTCGTTCGTTCTACGCCGTCTGCACACATACTGATGGCCCTGATGGCAGCCGTTTTGTCTTGTTCTCAACCCATCCATCAACAGAGCGTGAAGACATCGAAGTTATATTTGGGTAGAATGGTGGTCCCGACCTTCATGTATGGTTATAAGTATCGTGTGTGGACATAAATGAAGTGAAAACATTGTTGTAACGCATATTTTGATTGATGCCTGTAATTAACTGTGTGCTATACAGTGCGTGTGCGCGCTTGTGCTCGTATGTGCGCTTGCCCGTTTACGTGAATAATGTGCTTGTGAAACATTGATCATTTATGTACTAACCTCGAAAGCTTTGTGTACATTCTTTGAGTTGTAAAGCATCTGAATCGCTCATTGTTGAGGAGCAAGCTGAGCTGCATGGCGGAAAATTCATGTCACATGTACCTCAATGTTCGTCTGAGACTTCCTATTTGCGTCAGATATTCAAGAGCGTGCAGTGACGCCTAACATAACAGCATGATAATACCGCGAAACGTCTATGGGATAAGCGCATCCGACTGAAGCGAAGAATGCGCTCGATCGCATTTGACTGCTTTTTGTATGTACAATCTACCACGGCGAAAGATGCAACCGCGTTTAGCGTACGTGACTGTTTTTCATGTACCACACCATGGTGATCGAAAATGGAAGTGAAGTCCAGATATGCGTAATAAGTGGACGGGGAAACAGGCAACGAGTTGTTATAATTTGTATTGAAGGTACACTAATTGTCAAGCCTATGTCAAATTCAGTACTTCTGGACAACTTGTTTTCTTCCGATCGTTAGTAAATCTTGACCGGTCGTGACGACTGTTGTGCGGCGGTTGGTTGGTCTTAGGTCATGGACCCTCTGAGCCGACGGAGGGGGTTCAGGACGTGCGTCACCCTTGGGTCGGCTGTAGCTCACGCTGATCTCCATGCATCTCCAAGAATTGGCACGATAGCACACCATGTCGATGCACAACACAAACTTACCCGATCTATATTGATAAAGAATACCACCATATTGCCCTGATGTCGTTGGGTACCAAAACTAAATTATCATAGAGGCAGCTTTCATCCGTGAAATGGATCCGATAATTAATCGACAGCTCAACACGAGAGATACGGTGTCTCTTTGTGATTGGCAACCCCCCCCAGGCATAGGACTTTTACTATGTACCCTCCGTACATGCTTTATGCACTGTATGTACTTACTATGTACAGCGGATTCCACAGATGAAATCGATCTTTCTTGACATTCATTAATACGTTCCATACTACGATGTGACACAGGTGACTTCACCACGTGCTTCTGCTCATGTGGAAAGCATTCTCCCTTCCCATTACTACCATAAATAGCACATGTGAATACTGGCGCCATATTCGAATGGAAACATGAAAGACTGGCGTCGGGACCGCGTCTTGGTTTCACAACGGTACATACAAAATTCACCCACGGTACATACAAAATTAATGGCATCGCACACCGCCGCGACAGGCGGTCTCCTGACGGCGGCCGCCACCGTTAATCCCGGAATATGCAATGAATGCTCACCACTGGACGCTACGGACTGATTGCCAGCCACCGAACTGACCGAATACTGTCGCCGCTACTGCTCAGCAGGGTGCCGCTTGTATATATGTATTTATATATATATATATATATATATATATATATATATATATATATATATATATATATATATATATATATATATATATATATATATATATATATATATATATATATATATATATATATATATATATATATATATATATATATATATATATATATATATATATATATATATATATATATATATATATATATATATATATATATATATATATATATATATATATATATATATATATATTCATATATATATATATAGATATATATACATATATATATATATATATATATATATATATATATATATATATATATATATATATATATATATATATATATATATATATATATATTTATATATTGTGTTAACCGTGTCCATATCGGTTCGTCTAGCGACCGTCGTATACCGCAAGTAGTAACATTTTAACATTATATATACTTGTATAATGTCTACTTCATGCCTATAATATAACAATTGGTCAATACGCAATGCATCACTATCCATATAATGTATTATGCCTTCAAATGAGTTCAACTATCAATCATTGTTCGTATTTCACAAACAGTTCGTCTTGAATTCTGGTTACGCATAGTAAAAGTAAAAAAAAATATGATCACAAGGCAAACAAAATGCATAAATTACGGAATTGCGGTGCGCCGCTGGGTTAGCTCATTCGTTGAGAGAGCGCTGTTCTTGCGGATGTTGTCGAACCCGCCCTGACAAAGCGGCTCCACTTTTCTGATACGCCTCGCGCGGTCCACGTGTGGACCATCTGGAAAAGTACGCTAGTAAGCGGCTCTCGACTCCTCTTGACCACTAGTAAGCAGCAAGCAGAGGTGAACCGAGGTGGTCTTCCCCTCCCCTCCCTTAGCAGCGCAAAATGACCAACGCAGTCGATGCGCCCTGAAGCACAAATCCACCATCCACCCTGCCTTAGCACCCAAAAATATACTAGATAAAACGAGAAATTTTGAGATCTTCACCATGCAAAACCACACGTTTTCAGCGTGCGAAGCGCGCCGAAAGCAGTTTCTGTTTCATGACATTTTTCTGGTTTCCCCCTGAAGAAATCCTGGTGCCTCCCTGGCAGCCAGGAACAATCGCGTTTAGCCTGTCGGCCGTACCGGTCGTCGTGGCACTGCCGGCACGCTTAACCTGACCGCAAATCGTCTGTTGAATTGGGAGTGAACAAGCGGCGGAACAGCGAATTTTCGACTGCATATGATGGTGCCTTCAAAAAGATGTGATGGTGCCTTCAAGAAAACGTTTGGTTTTGCATGGTGAAGATTGCAAAATGTCTTGATTGATCTAGTATATTCATTGGTTGGTTATTGGTTTTACGACACGTCGACCGTTGAGTCATGTAGCGTCACCAATCTCTCACGCCGATTGGTCGCGGGCGAAGAGTAGCGACAGGTGAGATTCGAACCCACAATCTTTCGATTGCGAGACGAGCATCTTACCCCTAGACCACTCGTCCCCTAGTATATTCTTTGTTGCTAAGGGAGGGGAGGGGAAGGCCCCCTCGTTTCGCCTCTGCTGCTTACTAGTGGCCAGAAAGAGTCGAGAGCCACTTACGAGCGTACTTTTGCAGATGATTCATAAATTGACCGCGCGAGAAGCATATATATATATATATATATATATATATATATATATATATATATATATATATATATATATATATATTATTTTACACGTTCAGTGTTGAAGAGAAGAGCGCATTCGGCTTTAACATGTTTCCTGTCTAGGTTTTCGATTGATCGTATTGTTTTCTTCGTTTCGTGAGGTAGCTGGTAAATTATTTCACCAAGTAAAATACATAGTTGCATTCGGTTATTGACGTTTCTCATTCAAGCTTTAATCCATTTTAAAAATCACCGCCCTGCACAATGCAAATAGCAAATAAACACACACATGTATGGTTTTTAACAAATAAATTGAGCATTGGTTTCACACTAGCTATTCTTGCAACATGTTTCATTTCTTCGATTCCTGAAGGGCCACTCACAAAACAAGTATGTTCTCGTCTGAACTATTTACAATAAATATGAAGGACCGGATCGCAATTACATCCCGACGTTTTCCCTCACCCCCGCCCCCCGCCCCCTCCCCTCCACACTTCTCCCTGTTTGTTTTGCATTATTCCAAAGTGACAACGTGATGTGTGTGCTGACTTGTTTGCTTATTTCTGGTGTTCACGTATGTACAAAGACACCATGAACATGTTCGGTCCGAGCAAGACGTGATTATGGTATCATTGTGTGTTTATTTGCATCGTGCAGAGCGGTGATGGTGAAAATTGATTAATGTTTGAATCCGAAACGTCAACAACCGAATACACTATGCATGCCACTTGGTGAAATAATTTACCAGCTATCTAACGAAATGAAGAAAACAATACGATCAATCGGAAACCTAGACAGAAAACTTGTTAAAGCTGAATCCGCTCTTCTGTTCGACTGCAACGTGTAAAAGAAGATATTCTGCCAAAGTACACAGACATATATATATATATATATATATATATATATATATATATATATATATATATATATATATATATATATATATATATATATATATATATATATATATATATATATATATATATATATATATATGTATGTATATATATATATATATATATATATCTATATATATATATATATTATGGATGGTGAACATCGGCTAATTCCAAATAGTCCAAGAGAGCTGGGCTATTTAGCTATGTGCATTAAGCACATAGTGCAAACTTCTTGAACAAGGTTCATGTCAGCAAGGAGTTTCTACTTGTGTCTTCAGTGTACCACCAATTTCTTAGTAGCGAACGATTAAGTGGCAACACAAAATCGCTTAAAATGGAGCTATTGGAATTGATTAGTGAAATCGGACAAGGGATGCCGTAAGACGGAGGCGGTTCGTCGGATTTCCGGGTCGGTGGGAGCCCTGTTCAAGTGCAGATATGCCGGGTATAAATTGTGGTGGAACCGCGTAAGCCCGAAACTTGTCGCTTAATGTAGATTCTACTTCCCTATGGGATCACATATTCTTCAGGATTTTATATCAGATAAGGACGATCCAAATTCGCAACGTCGAAGAGGGCCGTCGTAACCCGTGCATTGCCAGGATGGGCTAATTTAACCCCTTGTGAATTTCCGGATTGCTTTCAATACTGCCTGACTCATCAAACTGAACTTTGCCGTAGCTCTATATAATTTCATAACACATCGTTTTTCGTCAGGTTTGATCCAAAATCATGTTCGGGTTTGGAGTTGTAGCAGTTGAAAGTCAGGTTATTCGTACAGCAGAAGGTTATTCATTCTTAATCCTGTTTCAAAACGTTTACTAGCAAGTACTGGCGAAGCTCGATATCAATGTGATATATGTGCATGTAGGCCATTAATCACCAAAATAGTTTCGTCACCCTGTAACAGAGGACGTGATCAGATTCGTCGAAGTCTATGATTCGTAGTTTTAGTTCCATTGGGTAGCTGATGTCGTACAATGCACGTTTGATACTGTTTATGAAATGAAAACTCGAAATAAACCATAAAACAACGAGTGTCTAAATAGGTTTTCCCTGCACGTTACACATTACATACCCATGCACATTACAAAATAGGAAACTTGTTCCAAAATTGGCAATGGCCTCAGGTCACTAAACTGACCTAGAACGGAAATCCTAGTGATGTGTTTTATAGGCACCGCCCAATTTTACATAAGGAGCAAGTTTCGTGTCAATATATTTCCATTCATATGAGCTATTCATCCTGAAACATTTTTTTAGGTGGTTCTCTTTGACATGTGCTAGGTCAGTTGCCTTGCGCGACCTGAGGTCGAAACTTTCACATCAAACCCAACAAGACGAAGGCAAATGTGCTTAACATTCCGCCGTATTTTCCAATCGCTAAACACCCTAGGTGGGTGGGGGAGGGGTAAATAACTCCCGTGCTCACGAATCGTAGCATATTATCAGTGCACATCGGTAAAGAGCGCATCCATCGCATATATATATGTATATATATATATATATATATATATATATATATATATATATATATATATATGTATATACAGTTTCAGTACGACATTGTACCTTCTTCAGTGCCACATTGCACTATGTGTTCGCCGCGTTCGACAATACAAACAATTCATGCTAAGATGAAAGTCAGGTGTCAATCGAACCTGTCTAGGACACCTCCGATTAAGCACAACTTATAAGTTGTCTTGCGTCGGATAATCCAACAGGCGGATCCAAGATAAAACATCACCTGCCAACACGTGTGTTACTAAAATGTAACGGAGAATATGGATGTCAAGCGAAAATTTACGACATGACAGAAGCCAGATTACCGAAGCAGTCGCGACAAGCCCTCACCGTCACATCAAGTGTAATGATGTTTGTTACATGGGAGTAACGGGAAACAAATCGTACGCCTGGGTCCAAAATCATGTGTCGTCCATTCGGTGCGGAAGAGGAGAGCTTCCAATGAGTAAACACTTCAACGGACTGGACCATTAAATCGAAGATTTTCGCACAGTTGGCTAGAAAGTGTTTGGAATTAAAATGTGTTTTACAGACGGGAACGGGGAAACAGATGGATTGGCATGTTGGAAACTGAATCGAAAGCAGGAGGCCTTAATCGGAGAAAAGATTTAGGAGGTGAGATGATGTATGATGTACATGACACCGTACATCACGGTGATGACTTGTCGCGACCTCTTCGGTAATCTGGCTTCTGTTATATCGTAAATGTTCGCTTCAAGACCATATGCTCCGTTACATTTCTTTTAATACGCGTGATGGCAAGTGATGGTTTTATCTTGGATCCGCCTGTTAGATTATCCGATACGTGGCTACTTAGTTGTGCTGAATCGAGGGTGTCCTACACAGCTTTGATTGACACCTGGTTTTCGTATTAGCATATAGCATATAGATGTACCGCCGATCGTCCCACAGATAGTCCCACCAATGGCCCCGCCGATGGCCCTGGATCTAGTGACATCCGCCCGTTCACTCTGGTGACATGCCACTCAGGACGTTTGTTTCCAGGCGACTGACCGCCGCCGTTAACATCGCGACGATACCCTGTAGTGCTGCCAACGAACTGATATCCTGAGACACTGCGCCGACTGGTACCGTCTGCGCTGTGGAGTATCCTGCTGCCATTGCTTACACCAGGCCTGAAGCCGAGGCTTCCAAGAATCTGTCCCCATGACAATTCTGAATCCGCCCCCGGCAGAAGTCCTCGGCGCTGGCTGGGTCTGCGCACCGCGGACCTTGAATTGTTGAGCTTTGATAGTTACTCCTTGTGCACTTCCTTGTCTTTTACCCGGTGCTACAGCATGGTGTATGGCCCGTCATCCGACGCACAGCCTTCAAATTGGGAATAATTAGTTTCTGATAATTAGTTTCTGGCTACATACTACATCTGATAATAATTAGTTTCTGGCTACATGTGTAATACTTTTAATAGCCGTGATTTATACTGTAACGACTACTTTCCTTATTTCGCAGGCACGATTTATACTTGCGTGATGGCCACGCACACGTATTTTATAATATGAGACATATAGTACGTCCAAAACCGAGAGACATCAGAAATGGATACTTCTTAGAACAGCTACAGTGACCCACAAAATACTACAGAAGCAGCAAAATAGTACACATACAGTGCATTAGTTCTCGATAATTTCAACGGTATTATTTCTGTGATGTCGGCGAATCAGACGGCCATACAGTGTTGCACATTTGATGTCTTGTACTGTACTTACATGGGTGTAGGATCTTATTCAGTTGGGAGGGTTTCAACCCCCCAGCTTACAGCTCCGCCCCCCTCCCCACCCAACTTGGAAGCCAGCCTCAACTTTGGAAGCCAAACCCATGAAAATTCAAGCAATGTTGTAAGCAAGCAATGCTGGAGTAGTATGTCGTACTCGACAACCTAGTAGATGTAAGATTGCCCAAAATTTATAATGAGTGTTGACGACATTCTCACGGTTCATCTAGGTATTTTTTGTATTGGTGGTGACTGACCTCTTTGATAAATTTAAATAGTACATGCAATCATATTTTAAGTTCTCTCAAATCGATAATAACATTGGTCATTTAGCACTCATCGCGATGTGGAGTTTGCTTTGATGTTTGCATGTTGTTTCCTTTCGTACCGTGTTTAATCCGTCTTGATCGACGGAAATTTGAAGTAACATACATAGATATCGTAAAAACAATAATGAAATTATGCACAATGCGAAGAGAAAGGAGAAGAAGTCGTTTCGGCACTAAGCGCATTCTCCATGCCTACGCGATAATAGTTTTGCGATGAACCATTTCGTGATTATTTTGTCCCCGGATAGGCTCCAGCATATCCGGGGATAAATATTTTCCCTTTTCCTGTTTGCCATGAACATGAAAAATGTTTCATGGAAAACAGGATAAGGGAAAATAATATTTATGACATTAATGTTTTTTTTTAACATGGGAAAGTATACTGACCCAAATTAAGAGGTAAATTAGTATTTGAGTGTATTGATCGAACCAGGGCTCAACACCCCCCCCCCCCCCCCACACCCAACTGATCTTGCGATCCTATACCCCTGTGTACTCACCTGCTTGTATTCCGCCTTCTCGTTGGCAGAAACCACGTTTGCTCGTATGTGGCCTGGTTTGTTCACAGCATTGTTTTTTTCCCTGCCCATTTGCACCGGCTTCTTTCCTAGACAGCTGTGCAGTCTCAAACCCTCAGTACGACTTCAAGATTGACAGTCCACGAGCAAGTGTGCATCTATAATAATACAAGCAGAAAGTATACAGTTGCAACCGAAGCCCTGCCTGAGTGTACTTCTTTGGACCCGTTTCGTATTTCTTCGTCTACGGATGTGTCTTAAGGCTCCAATTCATTTTTGTTAGAGGCCCAACGCATTTTCGAAACCCCTGCTCGTTTTAGGGTCTGTTGCTTTTTTTTGCGCACCGAATATTTTATTTTTAGTTGTCGAGGCGCTTTCAAAAATCTCGATGTGTTTACTTAGTGGCCGGTATTTTTGGGATCGTTTTGGGATCATGTTTCATGTTCGTTTTGGGATCATGTTACTTTTTGCGGCCCCAGCCTCTTTTCAGGCCCTTGTGCGGTCATATGGCCCCTGTGTGCCTTGAGAGCTTCCGGTGTTTTTGTTTTTGTTTTTTTTTAGTGTTCCCGGTATATATAGTTATGGCTACAACCAGTGGCGCAACCAGGATTTCATTTCGGGGGGGCAGGGTTGAAGAGCGGGCCCCCTCGCAAGCGGGCCCCCTCATGTTTTTAAAAAGTCTGCGGAAAACATGCACTTACTTTTGAGCGGGAACCTATGTTTGTCAAACTTCGCAGAAATAAAAGCACTTTTCCTTTATCAGGGGATCCGGTTGGAGGCGGGCCCTGGTTAAAACGGGCCCCCAGATTTTCAGTTGGTTCATAGGGCCCCTGATTCGAGCCACAGATCCGCTTCGCGGGCCCCTAGCCAGGGCTCTAAGTAGGGTGGCCCACTCCGAGCCAGGGGCCCGCTTCGCGGGCCCCTAGCTCGGAGCGGGCCCCAAACAAAATTCGGGGGGGGGCCATGGCCCCTTGCCCCCCCCCGCTGGTTGCGCTACTGGCTACAACGCATGTTTTCTGACCCTGCCTCTTTTTACGAGACTGCGCTTTGAAGGGCCAGTCGCATTTTCGGTCCCCGTTGTGCTCTTAGGGCCCGCTGTGTTTATTTGGGGCTTCTGACGCACATTTGGTGGGCCCAGGTACGATTTTGAGGCTTCGGTGCGATTTTTGCTGGGTCCCAGCGCGACTTATCGCGCCCAGGCGCGTGGTTCCTGGACCCAACGCCAGTTATCTGGGCTCAACGCGATTTTTGTGGATCTCTTCTGAATTTTCTTTAACTTCCGAATCCAGCCCTGATTTTTCGAGTCCCTGGTGCCATGTTTTTGTATCTCACCTCGATTTTCTTCGAGCTCCGGTATGTTTTTCGATGCCGTACGCGATTTGTCAAGGCATCTGATGACATGTTCGGTGCTCCAGAACCATTGTCCTGACCCGGACTTTTTTTTAATCCCTCCTGATTTTGGAGGGCTCCGGCTTTATTTTTCGGATACCGATGGGACTTTGGGGGTCACACGGTGCCTATGAGGGGCTATAGACGCCAATTGTTGGCAGGCCCGACGTTAATTTGTGATGCCCAGACCAAATTTTTGGTACTACCGATTGGTCCGAGCCCGAAATTTTTGGTACTACCGAATTGTGGGTCCGAGCGCGAAATTTGGTGGGACCGGTTCGAGTTTGCGGGGCGCGTTGTACTTAGCTGTGACCCCAATGCGATCTTGGCGGTTCCTGTTGCAGATTTTCGTGCCTCGGAGCGAGTTTTCTGGGGCCCAACGTATTTACTTTGAGCCCCTACGCGAATTCTGATGGACCGACGTGATTTTTTGTGGTCCCAGCGCGACTTTTGGGGGCCTCGGCTCGATTCTTGGGAGCATATCCCTCTTAGGAGGAAAGGGCCATTTGCCCCTTTGATATGTCACTGCGGCCACCGAAGGAGTTCTATTTTTTATATAGGTCCTTATGTGATATTTTTTGGTCCTGGTATGATTCTTCGGTCTCCAGGTGCGATTTTTTTCGGTGCCCTGACACGTTTTTTCCAGTGCCCAACGGGTTTTGCGGGGACTTTGACCCGATTTTTTTGGGCGCAGAGTGACATTCCGGTTGATAATTTATTTTTGGGGCAGCAGCAACCGTTGGGGTCCCGGCGCGACCTTTTTGGTCCCCAGTGAGATATTCGAAGGCTGCGACGCGACTTTTTTAGTCCGATGTAATCTTTTGTGTCCCGACGCCATTTGCTTCGATCCCTAGCGCGAGTTTTAGCGACTTCGACAATTTGTGGGTGTTCAATACGTTTTGGATGCTTTTGGTGTCATTGTTGGGGCCCAAGAGTGATTATCCATGTCCGGATTGTTTTTCGTTGCCCCGGCTTCATTTGTGTCCAAATGATACTGTTGGGGAACGGTACGACTTATCGTGACCCTAGCGTGATTTTCGTTATCCGGGCGTGAATTTTTCGTACCCATAGGCTCAGCGAGATTTTCAGGGGCCCCGGCCGGATCTTTTTGGGCCCATGTCGTGATTTTCAAGTACCCTGGCACGACTCCTGCCATTTCAGATGCATGTAGCAAATTATAGACCTCCTCTCGCGTCTTAGGGGTCCCGTCTCATTTCCTGGAGCTTCTTTACCGGTTTTGGACGTCTTCTCGTCCGTCCTACCCTCCTCCATATTCAATGGTCCTCCTCTCCCGTTTTGGAGGACCTCCTCCCACATCCTGGGGCCCCTTTAACATGGCATGGGACTTCCTCTCATGTTCCAGGGGCGTCCTCTGCCAAATTAGGGGCCTCCTGCCACGCCTCGTGGGCCTCCCCTTTGTCCTCGCAAAGCTTTACCCGTCTTGAGGGGATCTTCAATTTTGGAAACCTCGCCTCCTTCCATACCTGCTACCTACCACTTCCATTTTAAGGGCCTTCTCTCATTTCCTGGGAATTCCTTCCGGTCGTCGGGGCCTCATTCGGCCCTGGAGATCTCCTACTCCATCTCGAGGGACTCCTCTCGAGTCCGGCAGGGGCCTCCTTTTTCTTTTTGAGGCTTTCTTTTTCAAATTAGGGGCCTCCTCTCACGTCTTCGGGGCCTCCTGTTCCGCGTTTTGATTCTATCTTTTCCCATTTTAAGGTTGGCCTCTTATCTCCTGGCGGACTCCTGTTCTCTCTTAGGTGGATCCTATTCCAAATTACACGCAACCTTTCCTATCTCAGTTACCTTGTCATTTCCTGGGGACCCTCTTACCCCGTCTTGAAGCCTTCTTTCTCGCCTGGGAGCCATCCCTCCTATCTAATGGCCATTCTCTCCTATTTTAGGGGCTTCCTCGTGCATCATAGGGTCTCTTTCCAATCTTATATCGTCCTCTTCCGAATTAGGTGCTTCCTGACACTTTTCTGGATTATCCTTTTCTATCTTGGTGGAACCTTACCCGTTTCTGGAACTGCTTTTACGTCTCCGAAACCTCATCTCATATCCACTGGCTTTCTCTTCCGTCTTGGGGCCTTCTCTCATTTTCTGAGGTCTCCCTTCCCGTATTGGGGCCTCCTTTGCAATCCTGGGGTCCTCCTTTGCAATCCTGAGGGCCTCCTTTGCAATCCTGGGGGCCTCCTTCGTAATCCTGGGGGCGTCCTTTACAATCATGGGGTCTCCTTTGCAATCCTGGGGCCTCCTTTGCAATCCTGGGGGCCTCCTTTACAATCCTGAGGGCTTCCTTCGCAATCCTGAGGGCCTCCTTTGTAATCCTAGGGGCCTCCTGTGCAATCCTGGGGCCTCCTTTGCAATCCTGGAGGCCTCCGTTTGCAATCCTGGGGGTGTCCTTTGCAATCCTGGAGTCCTCCTTTGCAATCCTGGTGTCCTCCTTTGCCATCCTGGTGTCCTCCTTTGCAATCCTGCGGGCCTCCTTTGCAATCCTGGAGTCCTCCTTTGTGATCATGGGGGCCTCTTTTGCAATCCTGGGGCATCCTTTGCAATCCGGGGGGCCTCCTTTGCAATCCTGGGGCCTCCTTTACAATCCTGGGGCCTCCTTTTCAATCCTGGGGGCCTCCTTTGCAATCCTGGGGCCCTACTTTGCAATCCTGGGGCCTCCTTTGCAATCCTGGGGGCCTCCTTTGCATTCCCGGGGGCCTCCTTTGTAATCCTGGAGTCCTCTTTTGTAATCCTGGTGGCCTCCTTTGTAATCATGGGGCCTCCTGTGCAATCATGGGGCCTCCTTTGCAATCCTGGGGGCCTCCTTTGCAATCCTGGTGTCCTCCTTTGAAATCCTGGTGATCTCCTTTGCAATCCTGGGAGCCTCTTTTGCAATCCTGGGGCCTCCTTTGCAATCTTGGGGGCCTCCTTTGCAATCATTGGGGTCTCCTTTGCAATCCTGGAGTCCTCCTTTGCAAACCTGGGGGCCTCCTTTGCAATCCTGGAGTCCTCCTTTGAAATCCTAGTGGCCTCTTTTGCAATCCTGGGAGCCTCTTTTGCAATCCTGGGGCCTCCTTTTCAATCATGGGGCCTCCTTTGTAATCCTGGAGGCCTCCTTTGCAATCCTGGGGACCCCTTTGCAATCCTGGGGGCCTCCTTTGTAATCCTGGAGGCCTCCTTTGCAATCGTGAGGGCATCCTTTGCATTCCTGGGGTCTCCTTTGCAATCCTGGAGTCCTCCTTTGCAAACCTGGGGGCCTCCTTTGCAATCCTGGGGGCCTCCTTTACAATCATGGGGGCCTCCTTTGTAATCATGGAGGCCTCCTTTGCAATCCTGGGGGCCTCCTTTGCAATCTTGGGGGCCTCCTTTGCATTCATGGGGGCCTCCTTTGCAATCCTTGGGTCCTCCTTTGCAAACCTGGGGGCCTCCTTTGCAATCCTGGGGACCTCCTTTGCAATCCTGGGGGCCTCCTTTTCAATCCTGGAGGCCTCCTTTGCAATCCTGGGGGCCTCCTTTGCAATCCTGGGGGCATACTTTGCATTCCTGGGGGCCTCCGTGCCAATTGTTGGCACTCTCGTGATTTCTGGGGCCTCCTATCCTCTCCTAGGTGACTCCTTCTTCAAATTAGAGGCCTCCTCTCACGTCTTGGAGGCCTCCTCTCGTGTGTCGTCGGCCTCATTGCTCACTTTTTTCCTGTGCATTTCCGGATAGGGGCCTCCTCAAATTTCAGAGGGAGGGCGGCGCCCCCCCTGTTTGACGGCAAGGGGGGCGACTGCCCCGCTGCCCCCCGGTGGCGACGCCCTTGCACACATGGATTTGTACATCTTCATGGTGCCGTATTCTGGCTGTTGTTGGGAGACCGCGGCAGATGGTAGATAACGGTACCGTTCCTAAATAATGCTATGCTGTGTGCTATGTGCCCTCAGAGTACTAAAGGCGAATGCGTTGTATTATTTTCTGCATCATGGAATCTTGGAACAGCTATCACACCCTCATCTTCCCATGACAAGGCATGAGAATGTGAAGGTCAGAGAGCGCCTGACTTGATTTAGATTGCCAGATATAGCCATACTTAGCACTTATTCGTCCACACACCTCTCCCAGGCAGCGTTCATCTTACATGTGTGGACTTGCTGTTCAGACAGAGTGAGCGAGCATTGCGAGCGAACGCAGTGATACAAAAGCTAAAACCAACTTAGTCTTGCTTGCATGGATTTTGAGGATATTTTGAACTAGGCCTCTTGTCAGGTGATATTGGTGTTAGATAAACTGACGTAAAGACGGTGGTCGGTGCGTTAGATAGATTTAAATGGGAACTGCACTTGGTGTGGATTAAATATCGTCATTCTTTTCATGGTCAAGAACACATGAAATAAATGACATGAAATTGATTAAAAAGTTGCGTATAAGAACTCAACCCTTCATATTGAATGTCCAAACGTAGATCGCTCCACTATCTCATCCTGTGCAATGTATGTTGGTATGACCGGGACCCTTATTTCATACCTGGGTTTTTCTGTGTGTCTTGCCCACAACTATTAATATTAATAATATGCTAAGAGTTCGCCATCAGGCATCGGGATGCAGGTGGGCTCGCAGATTGTAAAGTAGCTTTGCTCGTTGATATATGAGGAACGGAGTAAACGTGACTGGTGAACACACA
Source organism: Ashinkailepas kermadecensis (assembly GCA_034440615.1). Taxonomy (NCBI): domain Eukaryota; kingdom Metazoa; phylum Arthropoda; class Thecostraca; family Neolepadidae; genus Ashinkailepas; species Ashinkailepas kermadecensis. The sequence goes on from JAOTOM010003523.1 coordinate 92,879, forward strand.
TATAGAACGATACGTTTCGAAACTTGCATTCGCTGTTCTTTTGTCGGGTTTTCAATGGAGTCGGACAATTATCTACCCCTTAAGGGAAAATATGGTCTTGTAGTGGTTTTATTTTTATATTCCTCTTCAGCATCACATCAATTATAAATGTATCTTATTAGCAGATTAAGTGGCCTAAATCTTGCATACAAGCATAATTGAGGACAGGATCCATTAACACGCACGCTGGAGGGCCTCTGACACAACGTGCAGAGGACGAGGGGGGGGGAGGATTCGGCCCCCGCCCGTAACATTTCTGAAACTACTGAAGCTATAGGTACACAATTTGGACGGTAGATTATGTTTATAGTGAACTCGTTTCAATACAATTTGCATGGTCCCAGGCCTTCAAGATCAAATGAGGTCGTGTAATAGCCTGCCTCATCGCATCGCCTCTCCACCGCACCGACGAAGCCTTTGTGACCTCGAAACGTTCGCCGGCCGTCGCCCGGTTGGTCGATTTGACACCCACACAATTCTTATATTTACTCACGGATTTCGACTTTTTGTTGCATAGGATGCGTTTATCAATCTTTAACAAAGTCACCAGAGTGCATTAAAATATCGCTGCCTGTTTATGAGATAACGTAACAAAAAACCTGAGAAGTGGACGGCTTCCACCCCTTCCCCTTCGGTGCGTGTGTTAAACACCTGCATCTTATACGTACATCAATCCTGTAGCACATTGCCCATAATAATTTCCATGAAACAACACCCATATATATATATTAATTATATTTCGACAAGTTATGCATCAGTGGCACATTGATAAAACTATATTTTCATAAACAAACAAATCACGAACGTCTCGGCCACATACCTTCTTCAGGGTGACACAATACAGAATAAAAAAACCTTTAAACACACAATCATGCGCTCGAAATCTAGCATAAAGACGTGACACGTATCGCGATCTCTCGCTGGGCTGACGAACGAAATATTTCGAAACACTGCGTGTCAATGGCGAAAGGCGACACAACAGAATACACGAAACCGTGGATGGCATTCGACAATGACAGATCCATTATCATTCACATCGCCCTGTGTGCATGCCACGGCGCGTTATGCAGGTTTGTCCGACACCGAGGATTGCATCAATAGTTCACCTGGGTTTGTCAAACTTGCCAGCATGATAGCGTACCTGGCGCAGGACGATGTACTGGAGGTGCAGTGGGCATCTGACCCGGGCTAGAGAGTTTGACCCACACCTACACATGCAAACATACACACACACACACACACACACACATGGATGTAATCACATGGATGTGATGAAAGCAATTAAGGCTAAGAAAGATGCATTTAGAGTATTTAAGGAAGCTTCAAATATCGTAAATCTAAGGTCGTATCAAAAATCTAGAGATGCTGTGAAGCAGAAAATCAGAGCAGCAAAGCGAGCAAAAGAATTGGATTTGGCTAGGAACTGTAATGGGGACAGTAAAAAGTTCTTTAGTTTCTACAAGCTAAGTAAAGTTTCAAGCACAATTGGTCCACTGGAAGTAAATGGGACTATATTGAGTGAGGATGGTGAGATGGTTGAGGAGCTGAGCAAGCAGTTTAAATCAGTGTTTACAGTGGAGGATGTGACTAATCTGCCAATCGTGAACCACAGTTCAGTGACAGGTGATCAGATACACGATGTTGATTTCATTGATAGTGATATTGTTTTCAATTATATCAGAAAAATAAAGCCAAACAAGGCAGCAGGACCTGATGGAATTTATGCTAGGGTATTGCGGGAAGCTGAAAAGGAAGTGGCAATTCCACTTAGTATAATATTTTGTAGATCAGTTTCACAAAATGAAATTCCAACAGATTGGAAAAGGGCAAATGTAGTTCCTATTTTCAAGAAAGGAGAAAGAGGGAAAGTTGAAAACTATAGGCCAGTAAGCCTCACATCCCTAGTCTGCAAGGTACTCGAATCAATTATCAAGGATAGAATAGTTAGTTTTCTGGAAGGAAATAGATTGATTCAAGATACTCAACATTGGTTTAGAAAAGGGCAATCGTGTCTCACAAATCTCTTGGACTTTTTTAATTTTGCTACAGAACAATTTGATCAGGGAAATCAGGTTGATGTAGCATATCTTGACTTTAGTAAGGCCTTTGACAAGGTACCCCATAAACAGTTAATGATGCAGCTTCAGGTCCATGGTATTGCAGGTAGCATCCTAAAATGGATAGAGTTGCGGCTTTCAGATAGACAGCAGAGAGTGATGCTAAATGGTACAAAGTCATCATGGCAAAATGTTCTTAGTGGAGTCCCCCAGGGGTCGGTACTGGAGCCACTATTGTTCATTATATATGTGAATAGCATTGAACGTGGCCTAAGCAGTAAGGTTTTGAAATTTGCGGATGATTTGAAGATCTTTAGGACAATAACAGGGCACAATGAGCAGGTTTTGCTGCAGAAAGACTTAGACGAGCTAGTGAAGTGGTCCGAAAAATGGCAAATGAAGTTTAATTTTGATAAGTGCAAAGTCATGATGTAGGTAGGCAGCATATGAAGGCTCCATACTTGATGGGTGGCCAGGTACTATCTGTGACTCAGCAGGAGAAGGACTTAGGTGTTATTTTGAACACAAAATTGGGGGCATCAGAACAGACTAAAGAAGCCAGGAAGAAGGCACTAAGAATGCTTGGGGCAATACAGAGGAATGTGTCATACAAAAGTGAGGAGGTCATCAGGAAGCTTTACTGTGCATATGTCAGGCCACATTTGGAATACTGTGTCCAAGCTTGGTCCCCTAGTTATGAGAAAGATTGTTGGCTTTTAGAGAGAGTACAAAAGAGGGCATCAAAAATGGTCAATGGTATAGGCAACCTGGCATATGAGGAAAGATTGAAGAAATTGAATATGTTTTCACTTAGATATAGAAGGCTGAGAGGAGATCTCATCGGGGTTTCTAAATTTGTTCATGGTCAGGAACAGGGATATCTCAGGAAAATGTTTGAATTTAACAGAAATGATGCAATTAGAGGTCATCAATTCAAAATTAAAGTTAATCACAGCAGGACAAGGTTAAGACAGTCTTTCTTCACCAACAGGGTAGTAGAACACTGGAACCAGCTGCCAGGAACCATTGTCAGTAGCAACACACTGAACATCTTTAAAAATGGCATAGACAATCATTATAAGAATAGGGGGCTTGTTTTTCTGTATTCCAGGGAGGGTTGATCGACAGGGAGGAGTTGGGAGTTGAGAGGAGTTTGAAATTGTTGAGTGTGTTATGCAATAGCAAGTGAGTCTCTTATTAAGTCTAAACGCTTTATAACTTCATATAGGGTGTACCTAGCAGTGGATTCAGCACCTTCCTTCCGGATGTGATACTGATGAGATTGTCTATGGTAGCACAATGGGTATGATGGGAGGAGTTTGTAATTGTTGAGTGTATTATGCAATAGCAAGTGAGTCTCTTATTAAGTCTGGACGCTTTATTAATTTGTGTGGGGTGTGCCTAGCAGTGGATTCGGCACCTTCCTTCGGGATGTGATGCTGATGAGATTGTCTATGGTGGCACGATGGGTGTGATGGGAGGAGCTTGTGATTGTTGAGGGTGTTATGCGGTAGCAAGTGAGTGGTGCTAGATAGGCTGGGATATATAGCTTCCTAGGAACTTGGGATAAGGAATTGATTGGGCTGGGAGTATGTACATTCCTAGTACCTTTTCTAGATAGGCTTAACCCAGATGGGACCCTGTGGCTCTTCTTAAGCCTTAATACTTTATGACTTTATTTATGACTTTAAATGGTTGGTGGGTATATTTGAAATGGGAATGAATGGTTGCATTTTCTTAATTTCATCCAGAAGCATGTGTATAAAATATTTTTTTAAGTGCTATCTGTCCAGAAATGCAAAGATATTGATTTTTTTAAAACTTTCTATTTGAATTTGGATACTGCCATTCAATACAACTTCTATTCGCATGGTTATAATTGCTTAAAATGACATGACCACTCATTTCCATCACGTATGCACTGTTTGGTATGGTACTGTTATTGGTGTTTTGGTACTGTTTGGTAATTAAGGATAATATGGGATGTCATGGTAGCTCAGTCAGTAGAGAGTTGGACTCTTGGTCATAAGATCCTGGGTTTGAATCCCACAATCTGCAGGATTACTGAGTCTATCCACAATCGACTGGTTTGAGGGGTTGGCGATGCTACATGACCCAGCAGTCAGATGCATTGTAAAAAGAACCACAAACAGAACACTGATGCCCTGTCAATGATTGTCCAATTCCATCAATGCCTGCTTAAAGGGGCCTGCACACTCACAGTGTACACCTACTACCATACATCTCACCCCATCCACCAACAATTAGAACTCAAAAACAATGTTCTCAATGCAAAAAAAAATGTGTCCGGCCCATTTTTAAATACTTTCAACGAGGGACTCCCACAATATCAACAGGCAGCCTATTCCATGGATCAAACACCTTTCGACTGAAAACCTGTTTGCACTTAACTGTTCTACACCTTGACTTGTTCAACCAGAAATCCAGCCCCTATGCAATGCTCTAAATGGAAAACCTTCATTCAGATTGACAGATCTAACCCTTTAGCAATTTTAAGCATTTCAATCATTCATCCCCTAATCTCCTATTCTTGAGCGATATATATATATATATATATATATATATATATATATATATTGAACAGGAGAAAGGTTTAAGAGCGCTAGTTTCAGGGGACCTTGCATGAGAAACAATGAAGCTCTGATAAAAGCAGGCAATAAAATACTGCGAATCTGAATAGCAGTCTTCAACACAAGAACAGGAAGATATGAAAAATGTATTTTACCTTCGTGAGGACCCCCTTTGAATATTGTGTCCAGATACGAAATCATTCCTTGGAATTGAATATAGAAATCCTAGAAAGGGTGCAATACATGGCTATCATATTTGTTAGTCGACTATGCAATCTAGAATATGAGACAGGCTTGTGGCATAAGTTATGTATTTACTGAAGTATAGGAGGTTAGTGGGCACTGGCGGATCCAGGGAGGGGCCATTCCGGCCATGCCCCCCCGAAGCGCTTAAAAGGGGGGCCATAGTGTCTTTCCCCCCGAAACCAACAGAAGTCAACTAAATTGAAATGCCATAACCTTCGCCGAAGTTAAAATATAGCGTCTGGATGAAAGAATCTCCAATTTTAAAGGATTTAAAAAAAAAAATGTTTGGAAGCCAGTATGCTAGCATAATAGATTCTGACACACATCGAGGGTTCCATGCTGCTCAAGTTCTGCTTACAGCAAGAGTTGACAAAATAGGATCCGTCAGTGTCCGCCTGCACGAACGTTGACGTGGTACAAGACGTTGAACGTGAACGTGAACGTTTTGGTAAGCAAGAACAAAAATCCGGTAACATGGAAACGGTAGATGTAAGCTGGGGCCCCTACACAGGAAATTATGTTGTCAATTATTATTGTATGGTTTATTTTAGTTTTATTTTAACATTATTTTGAAATGGGCCCCTTTGTTAAATAGTGGTCGAAATCCGGTGCTTTTAGCCAAAAATAGTGGGAGAATGGGCACCCTCCAAATCCGTTCCACCCCTCCCGTGATGAAATTCCTAGGTACGCCACTGGGGGAGGGGGAGACTGACGCCGAAAGCCGAAAGTTTCCCCCCCCCCCCAAACCGGTGGGCTAGATCCGCCAGTGTTAGTGGGTGATATGATTGGGATGTTTACGAAACTCAAAGGGTCAGATAATGCCAATCTGAATTATGTTTTCAATTTAGTGAATCACACACTGAAAACATTTTTATCCGAGGACAGGGAATTTACCCGACCAGTGCGAATACGATGCACATGGTTATGCGTTATGAGCGTATTCATGATCCCGGGTAAAATAATCACTCGCAGTCTTACTCGCCGTTCTACAAATAATCCGCATTTCATTACAATATACTACTGTCACACGAGATCACCGCCCGCCCCATTCGAGTAAAGCATTCACCCGGCATGAACTTTCCAAAATATCCGTGTCAACGATATCGTGTACTCGCCAGCGCAAGTATTTATCCGCGTACATACTCGCTGGTATTGGGCATTCGAACAGCGCGGGTAGAAACCGATGATGCGAGATTGTTGAAGCAGCTGCAGAAAGGTTTTCCTTCATCGGGTTAAAACTTGCGATGCGCCCGCCATATTTAATTTTCCCGCTCGACGGTCGGTTGGTAAAAAGCGCAGTGTTGGGGGCAGGAGGTTTTCGTGCGTTGGTGTTTGAAGATAGCTGAGACCTGATCGTACCGGGTGAGTGGTGTGAGCATGCGTTTTCCTTACTATTAAGGGAACTAGTAACATGAAGTCAATAATTTAGTGTTTGTTGTATTAACCCATGTTGTAGGAGCGAAGAATGAAGTGCGTAGCAATGGTCTAATTCAATTCACTGCTCATATGTTTTCGTGCCGAAACTGTACTGTCGGTAAGTGCAGGATTTTTGTTCTCTAATCCACATAAGCGGATGTTTAGTAAGTTGCTTTCACTCATTACGCATTTTAAAATACCAAATACCTACCTTATCATCAGTTTGTGCTATTTTTTCAGTTGATTTCTTTTTTTAAATGTGAGAAATGCGCAATAGGTAGGTAGGAGAAGAGGGGGCTTCCGAACACTTAAGACATGTAACAAATAGCTCTACTGCTGATTCTGTATGGCTGAACCACCAATTGTACTGTGTTTGCTGAACACAAAAATGAACAAGCTATCCATATTGAATCAGTTCCTTTCAATGAAATTAATTTAACCATTTGCAAAGAGCAACTTTAAAACAGATAATTATTTCGTAGTGGTGTGCCATATTCCGAACATGAAAATGTGGTTGTGCAGGATTACTTGACTGTGGCTGTTGTGGTACTACAAGTTATTAGTAGCTGCAAAAATACTGGTTGTAACTGAAGAAAAAAATCCAAGGTCATTTCCTTTCTGTTTTCTTAAGCTGACTGCTCTCAGAAGCCAAAACTGACACCCATGGACTTTGCTAGCACTACAAATGAAGGTAAGTTTGTCTTTAAGGGTGTTTTTTTTTAATAGATTTTTCTTTTGAATACCTTGTTTATGATGGGACCACTTATTTTCTGTGCAAATGCTTACCTTTTCAGGTTGTGAGCAAAGTAATGTCAAAAGGGCTTTGAGATAGATAACCTAGCATAAAAGAAAGGTGAGAAAGCAACATAACCTAACCTAGCCTAATTCTACCTTTGGAGAAAATAAAAATCCAAAAATATATTTAGGAAAATGTCAAGCAATTTCTTCTCTGAAAATTCTCAAAATTGAACAAGAAACCTAACCCAGCCTAACCTAACAGCATTAAAATATTGGGTTTTCGTTAGGTGTGAGATGTCGAAATGAGTCCACTAAGATGTCGAAATTCCCCATGGAAATGATGTCCTTTATAACATCGTTGAAGTCTTTCAAACCCCAATTTTGAGCCCATAGCCTGCTTACATGTGCATCTTTTTCATTTATTTTAGGAGACACCTAATATATGGATACTTATGTTTGTCTATGGATGCTTATGTTAATGAGCATGCTAAGAATGTCATACTATCAGCAAATTGTATTAAACTGTGGACCATATGGATAATTTAATTACTTGCAATCACGTTACGCACAAGATGTTTATGTATTACAATATGTAATGAGCATACGCATGATACTTACACACAAACCACCATTAGAAGCAAGGCATGGGGTTTTCATAAACATACATCAAGAGGCATGATGCCATTACTTATTTGGGAAGGATGTCTCCTCATTGTTCAATAGGTGGTGTATTCCACTTTATTTTACAAATAATTTATCACTGTAACCTAACCTAACCTAACCTAAGCAGCTTTTGAAGAAGAAAAAAAATCCAATTAAAAAAACAACAAATTTGTATTAAACTTTTTGCTATTATTGTGCTTTAAGGTGGTAATAAGGAAAGTGTTTGCATGCATTTGCCCACATAAAGGAAACAAATGGGTTAGGTTAGGCTAGTTACATTTTTTAAGCTGAAAAATTATAGAATTTTATTAATTAAGAAACAATACTTCGCACAGAACATAAGTAGTCCCATCATTTTAGTCACCTTCATAAACATGGTATTGTGAAGAAAAAAAACACCTTTTAAGGCATATTTACCAAGAATAATTGGTAGAACTATGTGGTCGGACCTTTGCATTTTGGTAGGAAAAGGTCCATCTTTTATGAATACTGCCATCTTTTTTGTTATTTATGTGCTGAACATGCCAGGAGACTTCCAAAGGTAGGTGGTTTGGAAACAGAACATGTTTGGATACCCCTGCTTCTCCTACCTACCTACATGGAGGAAATGGGTGAGCCCAAATAATGGATTTAGGGGAGCACACCCATAGGGTCCAATGTTGAAACATATAATGATTGGGAGGGCAAAGCAAACATTGATGGAGCAAATTATGGAATTAGCATATGAATTGCAAATTAGGAAATGAAGGGAGCTGAAGCAGCACCCTTCAAGATTGATCCTTGGTGATGCCCCTGGATTGGCTTTTCCACAACTGCCCCCCCTACTCCCAGAATGAAATTCATGTGTGTCCAGTTGAAGCACTAGCCCTGATGGAAAATTAGTGATTGAGCCCCTGAAGTGGTATCTGAATCTCTATTTCTCGGAGAGAAAGCCCTGGTGGTGCCCATGAAATAGCACCTGCACACCCAAGTGCCATCTCTACCAATGCCCCTTGAAGGAATATGGCCAGTGAAGCCCTGAATTTATACCTCCACAGCTGCTCCCTAGACATAATTTATTGCTGACACCCCTGAATGGGCACAACAAAATCCCCTTCTAAATTTCCCTGGTTATGCCCCAGGGCTCATTTAGTGCACTCGACTGAATTTGTATCGGTATTTTTGAGTGATGTCACCAATAGCTGACTGGAAGTCAGCTCCCCAGTGACTTAAAATACCTTGTTGATATAAAGAAAGTGTGAGGGGCAATACTTGAATATTACCTAAAGGTGTACTCACACCACATTTGTATGATATCAGTTGGAGCACCTGGCTCAGCATGTCCGATAGTTCCTGGGCCGAAACAGGCTGTACCAATGGCATGTTTAGAAATTGGCCAAGTGTCAGGGAGGCAAGGTCACAAAATTGGCCACGTTGCCAACATTTTCATTTATTTGCTGTGAAATAAAGCAACACAGCTTGTGATGTTAGTGAAATTGGCCACTTATTGTATTCTTTTATAGGCTAACCCGAATTGGCACCTGTGGCTCTTACTAAGCAATAACACTTCGTGATTTGATGAATGTATTACTGGCTCAGTGAAGCCTGCAAGCTGTGGGAACAGGGTGTTGTTGATATTTTAACATTATTTTGCATTATGCATTAATCTACTTCACCCCCCCCTGTTGGTGATATTTTGCAACCCAAGGAAAATTTCCAAACTTAAGGGGAACCAGCATATGGAGAATTGTTTTTCATTTCAGTTCTTTTTGTGTGAGGGAGGATGGAGGAACGACCCACCTTAATTTATAGCATAATTATCATCAAAATGTCAGCAGCAGTTCATATTGTGTTTGCGTTTGAACGTCATTGTATGCCTATCGTATCGATTTTGCGGACGTCATTGTGAGTTTGGACGTCGTCACCTCGTACCAGTCACTGTAGGAATAATGAATCTGGACACTGCCAAACAGCATCACGCTGTCATTTGCGGCCTCACTAATTCGATACAAAATAAGAAGTGATGAACAAACACGGTCGGTTTCTGTAATTATGGAGGATAGACAAGTGGCATGTTACCTTCATGCAATAGTTAGTGGACTCGCCAAACATTTTTGATGGCACTCATGTGATTAGTCGTTTTCAGTGAACTTATAAATTCCAATATCAGCTGTTCCAATCAGCTAGGCGCTGTTTTATTTCCGTATAGTATGAAGGGTATTTCATCTTACGACCGACCGACCGGGCTGACCGTGCTGACTTCACTGACTGGACCAGGGTTCGATAAAAATAGGCCGTTTCTGGATGTTTGGCATGCAGAACATTATCCTCTTAAAAAAATATTCTCTATTTTTTCAAATTTTGAGGTTGAATGTTGTTTTACAATGAACTGCTCTGTGAGGTGTTGAATATGCACTGGAAAGTGTAAACTGAGATTCTGATGTCATAGGTTTGAAGAAAAATTATCTCCTTATTTGATTACCCAACAATTTTCCTCTCCATATCCAGGATTGCAAAGCACAAATCCAATCCTGGACCGAACTGACCGACCAACCGGGACTGACCAGGCTAACCAGACTAAGGCTGACTGGACTACTGACCAAACTGATTGATGTACTGCTACTCTTCCTCACTTTGAGTAGTCCCGACCAAAAGCAAGCAAGGTACTTGGTTTAGGAACCGTCGGTGGCCACGATGACTGCTGAAACTCCATAGGCATCTATGGCACCCAAAAGCTTCCAGACATCAATTACAGCCTTCGCATTTTTCGCAGATGTGGGAGGAACTGGCCAGGGTGAAAGGGGACAACCGTGGAGGTGATGCATTTCGAAAGGGAGTGTCGCTCCCGTCTAGTAAACATACTAGAAAACGTACCAGGTACGATACCCACGCAATGTAATCTACTGATTCGCATGTCTTGAAATACTAGGTATTTCAAGAGATGCGACATTCGGTGCCTGTGCGCCTCTAAACACCTAAATCATGATCCGGACGCGTGCTAATGGATTTTAATGTGATCCGTTTATGGTCCAGATCCGTGTCTAGCGACCATGTGATGCTTAGAGTTGTCTCGGGTAGAAATCGCACCTGAAGCTCTTTTCATAATTCCATGTTTCTCGTGTGAACATTCGAGCCGAGTGATTCGACTGGGCGAACAGCCGCATGCGTATCGTATTCAAAGCATGTCGCAATAGTGCCTTGCTAACCTGTGCTTGGTTTGCTTTTACGTAAAGAGCGCGACGTGGAATAGCTTGTTGATGCATTTAGCATTGGCACTGATGGGCCCTTGGAAATTACACCCCGTGCTGGGACCGAAGGGTCATATTCACCTCCACTAACATGATCTAGGAGAATTAGCCAGGCGAGGTTTGGCGGGTAGATAGTCCCATGTATATCATACTTTGACAAGTTTTGGATCACTTGGGTCCGATTCTCCAAAGTTCAGATCAAACGAGGTCAAAATGTCTAAAATCGAACTTTTGGGTCCATTTAGGTTACGTCATAGTTCCACAATTGACCTCGTTGACCTCGTAATTGACTCGCCATTCAATTATCAGTATACGGATGACGGAAAACCACGATATGCCACTTCATCCGGCGGATATTTCGAAGACATTGCGAGGGTGGGTCAGATTTCCCCAATGTTCTGAAGCCGATTTAATTTTGTTGCCATATACAAAAATAATTTTGAAGAGATGTAGATGTTGTCATGAAAAATGTCTACTTTGAAGGATAGGTAGGTACCTTATTTCGAGATTGCTCCCAAACCAACTGTTAGTGAATTCACTTCCATGGGTGCATTCTTCCTTCCGAGTTTGGTGGGGACGGGGGGACAAAGTTGGCAACATATTTAATGGAATGGTGCAAATAATGTGCACTTTTAATCCACCCCACCCCCACCTCTCCCAATAAGAATTAAAAAATTTAAAGGAAAAACTACCTTTTGGAAATAGTGGAGAATATAAAGAACATACATCCCCGAGAAAATACATCATTACTGCTGTTAAAATTATTTATTTAGCTCTATTTGTGTTTTAAAATGTTTTGTTCGGATTGGGTTGGGTTTCCAATGCGGTGAAAGGTAACGCCAGACTGGAACTGCCATAGACTTTAAGGAAGTATGTGGGGCAACCTCAAGCCTTCCTCAACGGGCAGAAAGCTTCCCCAGTTGGACAAGCGTTTCGGATCTACTCCCTCCATAGGTACCCCACATGTTCTACGTTTAATGTTATTTATGTTCCTAGGCTATAAATATAGTTTCGTAGTCCAGTAATATGATTGATTTTGTGGTCATTTTGTACTTCATTGTTCACGAAAGTACCCCAAGTTCTTTGAACGAGGTCTCCAAACCTGCCCTAAATTTCCCCACAGGAGTTAAATCAATTATGATACAAGTGAGACAGAAGCGGCTGCATGCATATTTGATCGTCAATGCTGTGCAGTAGTTAGAGTACTGCACGTTGCAACCGGCATATGTGTTGTAAGTTAAGAGGCGTAGACGTACAGCGATGTATTGTAACTGTTTGCCCGTATGTTACTGATGAAAGTAAAGCTTCAGAAGAGATGCAGCACAAAATTTTGTCAGGTGTCAATTTGCACCCAATTGGTGAATTTGACAATTACGGAATTGACCTACCCCTTATACCACTAGTGGGTGTGTTAAAGTGCTTATGTAATTGCGCGAGATGTTAGTAGGTGATCATTGTTTGTTGTCATACAGGACGCAGCGTGGAGGGGCTTGTTGGTGGTCTCAAAGAGCTCGAAGGAGTATTCGCCTACAACGCTCAAGAAACATGCTCTCACCCGGTACTGCATGTGCGGGATGACAATCGCACAGAACTGTACGTGGAGGGCACCATGTGTATGTCCCTGTCATCCGACGAGGTGCAGCAGCTCATTTCGTGGGGTGTTGCCTTCACTGTGTTCGGCCAAAAACTCACACACACCGCCGTCAAAAACACGGCAACTCTACTGTGTGTTTACGTACTGGAGACGGATACTTGCAGCAAGCTGCCTAGAGAGCTGGCAGCTCAAGTGGGGCGCTACTTCCCTGTGGTAACAGTCCCCAAGTAAATACAGACAACCTCGTCTGTGCTACCCAGCTCTTTCGTCAGAAGCATAGGTAACTCTCCCGACCCGTTTACTGTGCCAGTTGCAAGCCCAGAGTACATCAGTTGTTTATGTTGCATAGACCTCCAAGACCATAGAAAACAGGCTACCTTGTCTGGGGTAACCATTTCGTTCGTAGGCAGAAACATAACATGTAGAAACAGAAACCAGCTCGGTTGTTACACTACTGCCGTTGGCTGTGCACGTAGTTAGCAGAGTGCGGCGCATTTGTTTTGTGTGGCTCTTCGGTGACTGCCTTAATTGAACTAAGATCCACGGGATGCGAAAACGTCTGCTTCCTCCGAGCTCATAGCGAAATGTGTATGCATTTGTTTAAAATACATATGTTTAGATGTGTTCGCCTTTGTCTCGCAAAGTCCGGAAGTAAATACTTGACTCAAGTACTGCTCATGGTGAGAATGTTGGGGATAGATATTGCGATGCGTGACTCGGTATAATGTTGAGTGGCATGATTTCAGCGCCATAACGTCGCAAGGTGCACCCACAACCAAAAGGTGAAAGTAGCCGTCCTACAGGGCGTCAAAACGTATTACGGATGATCGCATCCAACGGATACAGGTTAACCTGCTGTCGGCGGATACAATTATCCGTTGAACGAGTTTTTTTGTGTAAGATTGCGTGGTATCATCCCGCTGTTGCCTGGTTTACCCGCAACCAGCTGATGAAAGCTACTATTCGCATGCGCAATGTTGAAGCATGAATCAAAAGGTGTTGCGAATTAAGGTACCCGGCAGATGCAGATTAAACCGCAGTAAGCGTGTGAAATTTACTCCTGTACAGGGAATCAAAACGTGTTGCGGATTAGGCTACTCGCCAGGTACAGGTTAACTCGCAGTTAGCGTGTAAAAATATGCGCTATAGAAGGTTTTTTTGGCGGTGTTACCCGGCTGTGGCGGTTAATTACGAAAGCAAGCTCGCCGTAAGTTGGTACAATTACCCGATACTCACGGGTATAATCCACCCGCCCACTGAGGGTCAAAACGTGTTGCGGATAGGGGTACCTGCAGGCCTCGGGTTCACTCGCTGTCCTCGGGTAAAAATGTTTTCAGTGCATTCGGTCATCAAGTCGTTTTATACTCATTTTATGCAAGCCAAGATGTAGCTCAGATGAACGCTAACAGGTTCTCAGTCAAAGATGGTTGATCAATGGAATAGGCTGTCTGATGATATAGTGAGGAGTCTGTCATTGAATGCATTAAAAAATAGTGTAGCCAAATTATTCAGGTGTGAATATTTTATTTTTGCAAAGTGTGCAACATGGGGATAAAATGCGGTGGTGGATGGAGTTGAATTGATCCTAGGTGTGCACAGTACGATTTGGATTGACCAGCTAGTTCTCATTTGGTTTGAAACCTTCTACGTCTCAGATCATATTTATACATGGAGAATTATGTCAGTAACAAGTGTACCTAGTGTTGAATTCAGAACCGGCTTCCTGGCATGAGATGCTGAAAATACGTGGTTGCACAGTGGTGTCGGTAGTCCAGTGTTAAATAATTCATGAAATAGGGTGGAATATACCACTTTCTGAACACTCAATCGACATCCTTCTCCAAGAAGTATCGACATCCTGCTTCTCCATGAGTGCATATGAGTCATTCCTGTCTCCTTTCTAACAGTACCTTGTATATAAGTATCATGATCATGCTCTCGATAAGGGATGGTGATACACGAACATTTCACAATGCAATTTCAGGCAAAGGGATTATTCATAATGCGATATGGCATGCAGTGCCATTGTATAGCATACGTATTTTGTCTTGCTATCCTGAATATGTCTCTTCCTAAATTATGAATATCAAAACAACTTATGAAGGTGCAGTCATAAGTGCACCATTGGCTGAAATTTGAGTCTGAAAGACATCAAAAGTATTTGAAATGACACTGATTCCATGGCAAATTTTGACATCCTACTGTGCTCGTTCCGACATCTCACACCTAACGAAAAACCATTATTTTAACACTGCGGTAGTCTCTTCAGAACTCAAGATATGACTGAATTGAGGATTTCAGTTTGTTTAGCTAGCAGCGGGTGTGCCTGGCGGTGGATTCAGAATGTACCGAAGCTGGGTCGTGGGGCATCTTAGTTTCAGTAATTAGACCCCTGTATGCAGTCGTTCATTTGGCAAGTCTAGTTAGCCCCCCCCCCCCCCTGTATGTCGCGACGAGTCTCTGCAGGAGCGGGATGGAAAAGTATCGGCCCGGTGGTTTAAAGCGACGCCAGTCTACATGCGCCGTCAGCAGTCCCGACGGTGCGCGGTGCCGAGGCCGGCACTGACGAGGCCAGCGGGGCATTGTCCAATACGCTCCCTCAGGCCGACACGTGCACCGATACCTGGGGACGGATACTGCCGCCTGCTGCAGGTGTGACATCGATATGACAGACGTCATACCTCAGTGGCCAATGTGTGTGATGTCAGGTACGTGAGGACAGGTGTGTTGGAGTTTAGGGGCGCATCGACTGCGTCGGTCATGCAGCGAGGACAGGTGTGTGTGTGTGTGTGTGTGGTGTGTGGTGCGTGGTGCGTGCGTGGTGGTGGTGGTGCGTGCGGTGGTTGTGTGTGTGTGTGTGTGTGTGTGATGTCACGTGTGTCTAGTCTATGTATGTGTGTATGATCTAGGAATGCAATGCCGACATGGAACAATATCTCACTGCTGGATGAATGTTACCAATAGCTCTGGTCTGTGGATGGGTGATGCCGGCTGGCAGTGAGATGCTGGCTTGTCAGTCAGGCGACATGTTACTGGATATCACCATTGTCTTGTGGTGTGCTGGGGCAGCACTGAGAGTCGGGCGATCGGAGCTGGCTCTGAGATCAGACGGAGGCAGTGTGATGCTTCTGCCGCGTCAGTCGGAAGTGACCCAGCCCGGCGCTGTGTCGCCGTGTGTTGCAGTGCGGTCCCTCTGTTCGTATTAGAGGATGGGTACTCCACTGGATGTGACATGGAGATGCATTGTATTACGTCCCCTCCCTCCGGTCGCTGGACGGTTCATGGCCGAGTTGGGCCCCTCAGGTGATGCCCTGGATGTGGAGTAGTCAGTGGCGTGATCATGACGTATCGCGGGCTGTTACGTGATGTGACCTGCCGTGGTGCAATCGCAATAGCCAATGGCGCGTGGCGTCACATTGGACGGCCAGGGCGTTGACTGTCGTTTAGCTCGCGGGGAGCTGATAGCTCCCGAGAGCAGTTGGGATCGAACTATCAGCGGTGCAGGTCGGCCAGGCGGCCTGCCCTGCCGCCGCTTCGGTACACCGATGTGCAGATGTGACTGTAACAAGATGTATGGTGAGCGGCAAGACGTACTGTTGCCCTGCGACTGTTAAGCTGTATGGTGAGGCACTGAGGTGTAGGAAGGCCCGATGAACTGTTGCCTATCAAGATGTATGAAAATGTGAGCGCTGAGATGTATGGTGGCCCCGTGGATTGCTGTCGGTCAAGAGCGGTTAAGGCTGTCTGTCGCTGAAAGGCGTAATTGTATTAATTTGTCTATCACGGTTGCACTATTGAAGCTTTAATTATTGTCACAATTGAACTGTTGATTAACTGCACAATAAAAATGTCTGGAATTGTGGTGTCTGTCAAGAGATATGTTTGGATGAGAGGCTCTAGGGTTTAAGACAGAGAGCTGAACATATAACCGAAGTTTATCGTCAACGCGAGGTCCGCTATTATATCACGTAGCCAAAAGAAGTTTGCCTAGACATGGTCGAGATGTCTGGTGAGCTCCGAGGGAGCAAAACTTACCTACAAGAACCGTCCTTCTGGCATGTAATGCTTAAGAGATTGGCGATGGTAACACAATTATTCTGAACTCAGGATGGATTCATCAAAGGTTTTTAGTCTTTCCTTTTCTTAGATCATTTTTGCTTTGTAGTCCTTATAAATAGCCTACAGTCACCAGAGGGAAGGGGCTGAATCCATCCATCTCTCCCGTTGTGCGACAATATCTCAAACTGGCAGGGATATTTTAGTGAAATCTTGCTACTTTGCAAAATGTGGTAAGTGCATCCCATGCAAAACAAATTGTTCTTGAAATCCATTAGTGTATCTAGGAACTGCGTGGATGCAAATTCGACCGACCGGCGTCCGGCGACCGGCGTATTTTTGTCCTATATTTTTAAAATGCTGCCAAAAGCTAGTTTGAGTTTTTGCCGTGTCAGTAGCATTAATAAGTAAAAACCATTTACTCGCAAAGATGGTTAACGCCGCAGCAGATCATGATGGGCTTATACCTCTGGGATCCGGAGAACATTTCGATCCGTAGTCATAAGCTTCCCATTGTCTTCAGCACAATGTTAATGTGTCTCGACTTTTTTAATGGTTTTCCGGGGCCCGTGTATTAACTTGTTTATGCCAGCATCTTGCCAACATTGATTGTCTCATTATGTGTGTGATCTGTTAAGTATGGCATGATGCATTATATTTATTTCACTTCCTACATTACTAAATCACTATATGACCAACGCAGTCGATGCGCGTTAAAGCCCCCCCCCCCCGTACATTACTAAGTTATGGTAAGTGTTTATCACCTATTTATGTACTATTGATATATTTATGAAAGTATTAATGAACAGTATTTCTTGCTCTACAAATCCTGTTATAGTGGCTTTGACAACGGTATAGTGTACATATTCGGCAGTTTACCTCTTCTTTTCTTGTCACGACTGATATCTGGCCTTCTTGGCGGCAGCTGACAACGGAGATTTGCTTTAACCTGCATGTCAAGTATGTTGAAAATTGTGGACCTGGTTTGCTGCTCTCTTGTGCATTTCACTTTGCGACAACAACCTATTTAATCCTAAATACGTGCTGTACTTAATCACAATCTTCAACAATTTTCATGTCGTAGCCTCCTTGTTTCCTTCCATCATCGGAACAAATTCTGCCGATGCGCAATAGATAGACTAGCAGCGAGTGCCGCGGAATACCAATGCAGTTGATGCGCCCAAAAACCCTAATAACCAACGAACCAACCGCGACTTTATTCGTGTCGTGGAGTGTGAGGGTGATGAGTACTCCTGATAACCTATTCCTGGGTGTGATGGCTTTGAAACAAATATGACTGTGTCGTATATTCAACCAGGTGATTCCTAGCAGTTGCGGACTACTTCCACGTACTACCCCCCCCCCGATGATGCATTATTCTCGAAATAGAGTGCAATATACGACTTTCTGAACACTGGATCGACATCATTCCCCCAAAAAAGTATCGACATCCTGGTTCATGTGTGTTGAAGCTTTCATGTTCCATTTCTAATTATACCACTTTTGTTTCTGAGTGTGATTATGCTCGCTATCATGCATCGTGAAATATGAACATCAAATTGTGCTGTTTCCCGCAGCATCCAGCTTGCCATGCGGTGTTCTCACGTCATACCTTGTCAATTTTTTTTCGAAAGGTTGCGCTCATCTATACCTCGTCTTGACTGACATTCAGTAAAGGGGATATTCTCCCTGATGAATTTCAAGCACGGGCTCTGGAACATATACCATTTTATGCAAGACTTCCACGGATGGGTCAAAGAAGGACGCCGGGGCTGGAAACGCTTTTATTAGCGATTCGGCCACCCGATCGTTCACGCTGCCGAGGCTTGCATCCGTCTACACATCCGGGCTGGTGGCAATGTATAAAGCGCTGGGCTTCATAGAGGTCACGTATGAGGAGAGCGTGTCATTTTATCAGACTCGTTGAGCAGCCCTTGGACACTTCGGAGTTATAATCCCACAAGCCCTTTAGTACGTGATATCTTCCGTGGCTTCACTTTGTATCAGGTAGGGAAAGTTGTCCACCTCTGCTAGACTCCTGGCCACGTAGGTATCACAGGCAATGAACAAACACGATGGTGCCAGACGACGCAGTCGATGCGCCCCTAAACTCCAACGATGCTGCCAGACGAGCAGTGCAGGCTCCAATGCGCAGAGCATTCCCAATCCACCCCAATGTTTACTTACTCAATGGGGAGAATAAGCCACTGTGTCCAGGATGTGGTGCAGAACTAACATTTCACCACATTCTGATTTCATTTCCCAGGCTTTTCCTGGGGCGCCGCCGTCATTTCGGGAGCGATCAGGTTCACTTCCTCCTGACAGTCTTAGGTGATCAATCACAAGTCGTTGAATCCGGAAAGCTCTTCAGCTTGCTATCTGGTGTGATTTTTTTTATATCTACCTATGGCGTTAACCAGGAAGGATGCGTGTAGTACAGGGGATATTGTAAAGCGACGTTTTGAGCAATTAATTGTTATGGGCGGTAAATAACCTTGCAGTCGGTGCGACCTGAAGCCCTGAAGACCTGAATCAATCAATAAACTGTTGGTCGAAAGCGCTGTTAGCGCTGGTCGCAGCCGGTTACACGCTTTGGTGCACGCCATTCTTTCAGCGTTAGTTTTTTTTCTGTTCGGTGGACACGCTGGTGGGGCACGACACGTACGCTACACCGCCCAACCATTGTTATTCGGCTGGCCAAGGAATGGCATTCCATTGCGTTACCGCAGCTGCTTCAATTAGATGTGTGGAAGCACGGAAGTGTTTCCGATGGCTCCCCGTAGTCCCCATCCATCCATTAACCGATCCTGTCCATCGTCTTATCCGGTATCCATCTCCCTAACACGCACGAACAGGTAGGTCAAGTCCCCTGGCTTACCCGTCCGCTCTTTTATCGGAATCCCGTGCTCCCTTGTCCCTAAAGCCCCCACCCCCGCGCTCCCTTGGGACTCGCTCCCGTGGTTGACGAATCCTCGAGGCTCACCCCCTCCCCCTTCATACGGTGCCAATTGCACCAGAATCACCGCGTGTTTTGGCAGCCGATACCCCGGAATGGCAGGCGAGTTAGTATAGCCCCGTGCCGACCCAGAGATTCGTCGCCGAGCAAGGGGCTGGGTCAAGGGGTGTGCGGGGCCAGAACGCAACGGTGGTGGTGAGTATTTTTATCTTAACCACTGTGAAGACCTTACCTTCCGCGAGTAGTTCCTCGAGCCCCTAGCGTCCTCGCGTTTGCGTCGTAAAGAAGTCCCCCAGTAGGGTATCAGTGAGGTGGGTCATTTAAGGTGCCGAAGCACACAGCTTGCATAAAACACATGCATCTTGTGTATCTTGAGGAATCATGAGTGAATCTCAATATATCACATATGTATTTTGAGGAAGGAGGCGAGGCCACGCTGTTCCCTATGTCGTACATGGGCGCAATACGGCCGAGGCAGCTCACGCGCCGTAAAGTCTCAGCTGTACACAGTGCGTGCTATATGACCAACGGTTGAATGCGTCGTAAAAGAACCCAAGGCTCTTCTTCGGTTCTTCTTGGGTCAGATGGGCTCGGGCCGACCACTGGCTTCCCAAAAGTCAATTCCTACACGGAACGTTACTCTGAGGGGACGAGCAGTCTGTGGGTAAGTTGCCCGTCTCACAATCGGAAGATTGTGGGTTCGAGTCTCACCTGTCGCTACTCTTCGCCCGCGGCCAATCGGCGTGAGAGATTGGCGACGCTACATGACTCAACGGTCGATGTGTCGTAAAACCAATAACTAACTAACTAACGTCACTCTGCGGCCCTAAAAATTGCGTCAAAGACCCTAAAAATGCGTCGGGCCCTGGAGGAGAAGCGACCACTTGGCCACTTCGTCCCGAAACGGAGGCGAAGTCGGGCTCGGGCCGACCATTGACATCGGAACAGAGACGACGTCGGGCTCGGGCCACCACTGGCATCGAAACAGAGGCGACTTCTGGCTCGGGCCGACCACTGGGACCGGAATAGAGGCGACGTCGGGCTCGGGCCGACCACTGGTTTCCCAAAAATTAATTCCTACACGGAACGTGACTCTTTGGCCATAAATTGCGTCAACCCCCCCCACCCAAAAAAAAACGCGTCCGGCCCTGGAAAAGAAGCGTGTTGGGGCATGTAAAAAAAAATCCACTGGGAGCCCGGAAGAATATACATATATATAAATATATATATATATATACATATATATATATATATATATATATATATATATATATATATATATAAAAACAAAGACAGACGTATATTCCGGGCATCCACAATAGACTCGTGGCTATTACCGCCCATAGTCGAGTTTAAAAACAAAGGTCATCAGTAAATAAGGGCTGTCACGGGCGTACATGAAAACATATAGCACTTGTTCTTACCAGCGGCACGGAAAGAGTCGGCAGGTACGATCAGAAGTCAGCAAGTATGATGAGAAGTCAGCAAGCATAATGAGAAGTCAGCAGGTACGATCAGAAGAACAGTCGGTCCAGTCCCACGCACAAATGCTGCCTAAAGCTCGGTTCACACTTGGTAATTCCGAGCGTCAATCATTCGCAAAACGAACGGATATCGAACGTCAAACAGAAGATAGACGTCGTAAAACGAGCGGAAATACACCGGGAATAATACACGCTGTTTCCCCGAATGAAAACGTTCATTTTACGCTTCCCTGCGAATCAATTATGACGGCAATGAGACCATTCTGGCGCGACTGCCGCCGATTCGAGTTGTGTGGAAATCCTGAATACTTGTACCAATGCAAGCTGATATATATCTCGCATTTGCATGTGCCAATTCCAATTCCAATTCCAATTCCAATGAATTGGCATTTACAGCAATGGAAATTATGAATATGTTTTTCATCATCATGCATAACTTGATGTTATGCATGATCTCTCCTCATGATCTTTCTCTCTCACATAGGCGCACCGGAGGCGGGGGGGGCCCAGGGGGCCCCCCCCCCATGAGACCAAAGTGCCCTTTTGGCCAAAAGTGCCCTCTTGGCCGGAATGTCCCAAATTTAGCCCAAAAATCACCTGCCTTATGTGCCCCGCCTGTGCCAAAGGTGCCCTTTGGGCCCAAAACTGCCCTTTTGGCCTAAAAATGACATTCCCCTGTGCCCTTTCCTGTCCTATGTCTGTCCCAATTAGGTGCCCTTTTGATCTAAAAGTGCCCTGTGCCCTGCCCTGTACCCTGCCCTGTGCCTTGTGCTGTACCGTGAACTCTGCCCTGCCCTGTGTCCTGCCCTTTGCCCTGCCCTATGCCCTGCCCTGTGCCCTGCCCTGTGCCCTGCCCTGTGTCCTGCCCTGTGCCCTGCCCTGTGCCCTGTGTCCTGCCCCCGCTATTTTTATTGTGTTACATGTTTGTGTACATGTCACCTGCCTTCAGGACTATCGCCTTCGTGTCAGCTGTTATCATCCTTTCCAGAAATCCACATCCTGCGTACTTTTACATCAAAGGTAAGCGGGCAACCTTCATCTCACAACATAATGCATGCAGGCTGCATGTTTTTGGAAATATTATTGTAAATACAAGGGTTCGGTGCTATAACATATAAACATATAACGTGTCCCATGGAAAATTCACGCCTCCCCCCCGGTCAGCAAACCTTCCAGTCTGCCCCGGGCCGCAAAGTGCCCTTTTGGAGCCGGTCAAGTGCCCTTTTGGAGCCGGCCAAGTGCCCTTTTCGGTCCGGGCCCCCCCCCCATGGAAAAATCCTGGGTGCGCGCCTGGCAGTACCAAGTTATGTTTGGAGTATCAGGAATTGTCAGGGGTTTTTCATTGCTTACAATAGGCACTTAGAACTCACTGGGCCAATGATTTCCTACATGGCTATGTTATTCAGAGATACTTGCAAGATTTTGTCAGGGCTGCATGCACAGCCCCAAAATATTGTTTCCCACCTTTGCATCTTGGGTAAAGAAGCATGCTTTTTCAGCATTGCACGCAACATTGTACGCAACATTGCATACAATTCCGCCTGTGAGTATTTTCCAGGGCTACCTGTCTACACGTAACCAAAAGAGGTGTGCCAGGAAATGCAATATTCTAGCCACAGGAAAATAAATGCTTCCAACCTGGTTATAGACAGCCAACAAAACTTCGGGGGCATTCATAATGTCCACAGGTCACAGTGTCCACAGCTCACAGTGTCCACAGCTCACAGTGTCCACAAATTCATAATGTCCACAGCTCATAGTGTCCACAGGTCACAATGTCCACATGTTCATAACTTCCACAGCTCACAATGTCCACAGGTCATAATGTCCACGGCTCGCACTGTCCACAGGTCACAATGTCCACAGCTCAGTGTCCACAGCTCGTAAGTACCACAAGCTCATAACGTCCACAAGTTCATAATGTCACGAGTTCATAATGTCCACAGGTCATACTGTCCACAGCTCATTATGTCCACGAGCTCGAGCTCATAATGTCCACACGTTCATTATTTTCGCAGTTCATAACGTCCACAGCTCATAATGTCCACAGCTCATATTGTCCACAGCTTATAATATTTACAGCTCACAATTTCCACAGCTCGTAATGTTCACAGCTCGTAATGTCCACAGGTCACAATGACCACAAGTTCATAATGTCCACGGTTCATAACGTCCACAGGTCACAATGTCCACACCGTTTCCGCGAAAATATGCTACGTGAAATCATTTTCGACCTTATCGTATTTGGCGGCGCGGCAAACCGGCAGACGTAGAAACCTCTGGTTCACCTCTTGTTAACAGATGGCAGGTCGATCAATTCGCGCGAGATGCTGCAGGACGATTAATTCATTCAAGATATGTTTCTCGTAATCCGAGTTGGATATTGGCTTGCGTTTTATTTTGAGCCTGACGTTTCTTAGGCAATATCGATGCATAGTAGGTAAATGCACCTACTCTTGTGGCTAAATTCTTAAATGCAATGGGATCTAGTCTTAACCCTCGCATTGGTGACGTCCCAATCCTCCTTCGTATTGGTGGCGAGTTCTAGAAGCCAACCCGCTAACTTTTTGTTTCTGATCCGAATGACATGTAATTTGGTGGACGCAATCGATGCATTGGGACTTGCTCACGCTAAAAATTGTAAGACAATATACCTGATATAATTAAAGTTATTGTGATATTTTGATCGGCTGCCCGGCACAACCGACGATTTGCCACATCCGACCATCGGCGCGGCCGCCCGGGGGCTCGGTTCGTAAAATGTTTATCAGCTCGCGCACGTTGCATCATCCATCAAATCGCTACGGTTTGGACACCATTAGACTCATAATTCAGCAAAGATCACTCATAGGCGGCAGACGGTTATGTTTCTCCCCCCCCCCCCCCCCCCCTTGTGCTTCTGTGGGCCTCTAGCTCGGTCCGAAAGACCACATGCCATCGTCCTGCCGCTGCTGCACGGTCGAACAGTGGCCTGCTTCGCAGCACACATTCCTCCGTTTCGTTCGAGGTCTGCCATCAGCTCTGAAGACCAAGATTGTCGAGTTTCACAGCCAGCATTGGCTCATAGCCGGAGCCGCCGACCTCCCATTTTCCTATAGACTATCCTGGGCTGCAGTGTGCACGCGCGCCGTCATCGTCACACGGGCTGCACGTGTTTCGGTTCGTGAAAAAGACTCCGTTTTACCCTGTCCCCACACCACTGCCCGATGACATTTCGGGGAGAAAGTTCCATGCGCAGATAGCCCCAAGCTTTGTGATACCCACGGTTCCTTCGGATTTTCCCCATCCCAAATAATTTGGTTGCAATCGTCGATGCCCGCAACCCTTACCAGCCTACATTTTGCGCCGGCACTTTGCGCTTCAAGCTGGAAGCCGGCCTGACCACCCGTTCCCACGAATTTCGCCAGCCATCGATAAAACGATGGGGTGCGCGCGCTTTCTCGGCGGTGACACCTCCACGGGACAGATTCTGTAAATATAAATATTCGGGAGCAGGGAAATGAATTCCACTAAAATGGGCATAGCCGCCGAACCATGTGACCGATTCACATGAAACCAACGCCAATTTTGTTGTCTTACCGCAGCGGAGCAAGGGCCGAAGGCGCTTGTACCACTAACCATTTTTGTAGCCCTGTTTTTCACTCTCTCTAAAAGCCAACAATCTTTTTCATAGCTAGGGGACCAAGCTTGAACACAGTATTCCAAATGCGGCCTGACATAGGCACAGTAAAGCTTCCTGGTGATTTCTTCACTTGTGTACGATACATTCCTATTTATTTCCCCAAGCATTCTTAGTGCTCTTTTCCTAGCTATCCTATCCCCTGTCACTGACCCATGATCTAGGGCTGGCAGATTGGTCATATCTTCCACTGAAAATACTGATTTAAACTGTTTGCTCAGCTCCTCAGCCATCTCAACATCCTCACTCAATATAGTGTCGTTCACCTCCAGTGGACCCACTGTGCTAGAAACTTTACTCAGCTTGTAAAAATTAGAACTTTTTGCTATCTCCATTACAGTTTCTAGCCAAGTCCAATTCTTTTGCTCGCTTTTCTGCTCTGGTTTTCTGCTTCACAGCATCTCTAGCTTTTTTATACCTCCTTAGATTTATGATAGTCGAAGCTTCCTTCAACATTCTAAATGCATCCTTCTTAGCCTTAATTGCTCTGTTCAAATCTGGTGTACGCCATGCCGGCTTTCCTACTTTTATTTTGTGCCTTTGCTTTTGGGGCACATGTCTCATCTGAGCTTCCCTTAAGTAAGACTTGAATTTTTCCCACATTTCGCAGGCATTCAAATTGCAGAATTTTTCTTCCCATCTAATGTGACCTAGTCACTCTTATGCTGTCAAAGTCTGCCCTGTTAAAGTTTGGAACCTTTGTTGGATTATCCTTAATTTTACCTGCTACATGTGCTTTAAATCTCATCTCAGGAGGGACGCAGCCCCTCCTGATGGGATTCAACCCTTCCGACGTTGGCCTACTACACCCTAATGCCCAGTTGGCATCAGTGCTACGGGCTCATCAAAACAATAACCAGGACAAGACCGACCCGTGGATATTGAGCCCGTGCCCAGCTGTCAGACCTTGGTGTCTGTTGTTGGGCCGCCGCCGGGCTGCCTCGGCACGTGCGCTAATGCGCCGGGCCACGTGACCCGGGCCGCCGGGGGTGGCTCGGCGGCGTGTCGTGTCATGCGGGAGTGTGAATGCAGGATCCGAAGGTAAAGGTCTGTGACATGGTGGCAGCGGTCGGTACGAAACCCCTTGGTTTGTGAGGGTTAACATTCCCTGTGTTCTATTGTTCGCGACGGTTTTCTACTTTCAAGACTTGAAGTATGATTGCGTACGTGAATATGGCCTCGTTGAACGTTTCGTTGTCCGACTTCCCGATTTTTGACGGCTCGAGCTCGCCTGTGTTATTTATCAAGCGGTGTCAGCGTTTGGCAGAGCTGGGTGGCATTTCGACCGATAAACTCAATGGCATTATGCTGACGAGATGCCGTGGGCTGGCCCTTGAACTCGTCGAAAATGCCGATGATGAGAGTAATGTAGCTGCGTTGCTCAGCACAGCATTCGGGTCCGAGCAACCGGAATTGGCCGCTAATCAACTATCGACAGTAAGGAAAGGCGACATGTCTGTACTGGACTACTCACTTCTCATCAAGAAACTAGTGCGCCAAGCCTGCCCCGAATTTTTTTATGCCAAGGAGGGCGTCAAGAAGATTTGTCTTCCATCACACCAAGCGGCTCTCTACCGGCACTTCTTGGTCGGCTTATCGGCGGAGGAAAAGCGTCTCCTTTCGCGTCAAGGGGCGTCTACTTTCGAGTCTGCAGTCAAGGAGTTAACTCGGGAGGAACAACTGGCCGAACTCTGCGGCACAGCGTCATCCGTCAACGAACGTGAGCACACAGTCACCTGGGCAGAGTATGCTGGGATCTCTGCTGAGTCTCCACACCCAATCCGAACGCCACAGAGATCTTCATCTCCTCCGTGGCGCCGTGCCACGGACGGAGACTGCACCAGGGCCGCGGGTAGAGCGGCCGGGGTGACATATCAGAATATCCACAGCTCGTAATGTCCACAGCTCGCAGTGTCCACAAATTCATAATGTCCACAGCTCATAGTGTCCACAGGTCACAAATGTCCACATGTTCATAGCTTCCACAAATCACAATGTCCACAGCTCATAATGTCCACAGGTCATAATGTCCACAGCTCGCAATGTCCACAGGTCATAACGTCCACAGCTCAGTGTCCACAGCTCGTAAGTACCACAAGCTCACAACGTCCACAAGTTTATAATGTCCACGAATTCATAATATCAACGCGTTTGTAATGTCCACAGGTCATAGTGTCCACAGCTCATAATGTCCACCGGTTCATAATGTCCACGAGCTCATAACGTCCACACGCTCATTGCGTTCACACTTCATAATGTCCATAGCTCATAATGTCCACAGTTCATATTGTCCACAGCTTATAATATCCACAGCTCACAACTTCCACAGCTCGTAATGTCCACAGGTCACAATACCCACAAGTTCATAATGTCCACAGGTCACAATGCCCACACCGTGTCCGCCAAAATATGCTCCGTGAAATCATTTTCGACCTTATCGTACTGGCGTGGCAAACCGGCAACTTTAGAGATCTCTAGTTCAACTCTAGTCAACAGATGGCAGGTCGATGAGTTCGTGCAAAATGCGGCAGGCCGTGGAATTCATACCAGATATGTGTCTTGTGATCCAAATTGGATATTTTTGTACCTTTGGTTTTGAGCCGACATGTTTAGTCATTATCGATGGATCATAGAACGACCGACTATTGTCACTAACTTCTTAAATAAAATGTGAGCGAGTGTAGACCCATTGGTAGCTTTCCGATTCTCCTTCATATTGGTGGGGCGATCAAGGAGTCGACCCGCTAACTTTTTATTTCTAAACCGAATGGCATGAAATTTAGTGGGCATTATTGACGCTTGGGGACCTGTTCACGCTGAAAGATTCAAGATAATATCTCTTATGGAATGTAAGTTGCGAAATGGTTATTACGAACATCTACGGGAATCCACAAGCGTTTACGGGCAATTACGCATGTACCAGGGCCATTGCCAAAGTCTGCTGCACCTTTGAACGTTTGCGGTCCTTTATGTACGCCCACGGGCCCTAACGAACGTCTACACCAATACAACTAAATGTTAGCAAAAAATGAGTGAACAAACACAGTAAAATGCATAATTAACCAAATGCTTCGTAAACATCCCCACTCCTATAGCTCGGATGTATCGTTTTTCGAAAATAAATATATCAATATCTCTCTTCAACGAGTCAAAACACCGACCACAATCACAGCCGAAGAATAACAGACACATAGGTAAGCACGCCATACGAGATTACTGCCCACATTTTCGTGCGCCTTTGGCGTGGACAAAACTAATCTGCCGATGCAGAAATATTCGTGAGCAATATTTTAACAGCGGTTCCTCTTCTGACGCCACAAGCACACAAAATTCACAAAAGTTGAAACACGACTTTAGCGCGATAAAATGTATGAAGCCTCCGGAGATCCAATACCACGTTGGTTGGAAATTAAGGTTGGGTTAGCAGTCAGGGAGTTCGAACGGAAAGGCGAAGGGATAAAATGATAAATGCCTATTTTAGGTAGATCCGGCTAGATTAGAAACGGTTATGCAACATTTACCGGAAAGGTGTACTAGGATATTTTTGCGGTGCTGTTAGATCTTCCACAAAATGTTGTCACTCCCCAGACACAAATTACATGTTGAGGTCATCCTGTGCTACTGACCTAGTGTCCCACTGACACTGGAAGTGATATTTAGCGCCGAAAGGCCATCATAGGGCATTGGCCTAAGCTCACTCTGAGATCAGTCATTCATATGTTGCACATTAGCAACGTCTTGCAACGATCTCATCGTTAACCTAGTTGTATGGGTACCGGCAATAAACCGGCGTGTTTGACTGGTGCCGGCACCGGTATCGAATTTCGGACAATTTCGGTCAACATTTCCTGGTGGCGGCAAAGTACCAGCATTGTCAGCCCGGCCACCACTCCGATACCGCGGGCATTATTTCGGTACCGGTTGCCGCAACTGTTGTACTAAAATTTTACCTTACTTTTGTGAATGTGGTTGGCGTTGCGATACGCCAGGTATATAACATTACCATATATTAATTGTATTACAACATTATTATAATATTTCCGGGATATTATATACGCCGTCATAGCCGCCGGTGTATACCCAGAGATAGGTATAGGAACATTGGCTAAGGCATAGGCAGGGGGACCGTGGGCGCCATGGCACCCCCCCCTCCCCAAACACTTTTCGTGAAAGCTTAGCATTAACCCCATGGCGGTGCATCTAAGAATCGAACCCAAAAGGCCAAGTTGTAAACAGCGAAGCAGGGTTTCTGAGGTTGGATAATTCCCCTGTCATTGACAGAACTCACGTGTCGGACCCCCACCCTCCACGCAACGGTGTCGCAATGATAATCATTAGTAGAAAGGAAATGAGACCCTGGGGAAACCGTGGACATGTAGCAAGCTAGTGGCGCCCATGGAATTTCCAGGGTCACAAGATGAAGGGTGAGAGGGAGTACAGCAAATATTAAGGCATTCAGACAAAGATAACTTATGCAGAATATGCATGGGTGAATACGAACCTAACAAAATCCTCCATAACAAAAAAAAGGAACAAAAACATTCATTCAGGCACATCATACTTTTCTATGTTGCAATTTATCATCAACAATGACATCCTCTATGGCAAGGTATAATTTTTAAAAGTTATGTTTATGAATTATGTGACCTAGATTCTGTCATCAGTTTTTGTTTGGTTTATATAATTCCATAAAGTAACGTCTAAGACATTTCTTTAGCACATCTTTTTTCCTTGGCACCTGTTCTATTCTGGGAAATATTTGGCAAATTACACTGTTCCAGGATTTTGTTGCAGAGTATGTAATAGCAAACAGCCTATATTGTCAAAAAGTAAATTGTATAGAGAAATGTTAAATGATTCTTGTATTAGTAGGTGTTGCATATTGAAAGAAGTCAGCCATAGCACATGGCAATGTATCATGTACAGATTTGTGCAGTTTTAATATGTTTTGTTCCTGCACCATATCAGTGAACTTCAATATGTTGTACTTGATAAATAACTCATTTGTGGGATATGTATAATATTTATAATGAATAATTCGTAATGCACGTTTCTGGGATTTTATAATTTGGTCTAATCTTGTGGGATAATTATTACCACAAATCACAGCACAGTAATTTATATAGGGAAGGATTAAGGAGTTATATAAGTATTCCAGTTCTTCACTTGTTATGAAATATTTTGCCCTCCCCATAATACCCAAGTTTCTACTAATTATGGCTCTAACATAATCAATGTGCCCATACCAAGTCAATTTTTCATCCAGCACTATGCCAAGATACTTGATTTGTTGTTTTCTGGTCACTTTTTCCAAATTGATCACTATATCTATATCATTACTAGGAGTTCCAGAATATATTTGATAATTTGTCTTTGTTACATTTAGAGACAACTAGACAACTAGTATGTCTGTGCCAACTGTGTCAAAGGCCTTTTTTAAATTAATATATAAAAGCACCGTTGAACCCAAATAACAACAATAAATCAATATATAAACCACAGAAAATATCTCCGTTTTCAATGGACTTCGTAATTTCATTATATAAATGCATAATGGGCATGTATGTGCTATGATTTCTTCTGAAGCCAAATTAAAAAGGGTACATTGTTTAGTTCCAAATATGATGAAGGATAGGAGTGTAATATTTGTCCAAAATTTTAGAGAAGATAGGGAGTAAAGATATAGGTCTATAATTTGTGAATTTATGATGTTCTCCTGCCTTGAATATAGGTACAACAACTGCTTTCTTAAAATCGTCAAGAAATATTCCAGGTTGTAGACAGATATTAAATAGATGGGTAATCTGTTGCAATATACTTTGATATGTAAGCATTAACATTTTGTGTTGATTCCATCTATGCCACCTCCAACAGATTTCAAGTTCCTAATAATTGATTCTACTTGAGCTTCATTGGTACATATATTATCAGAAAACTTTGCATAGGTAGGTTCAGCTATGTATTCAGTAGGATCTTTTTCTGTAGGTACTATTTTTTGTCCTAGCCTTTCTCCAATAGAGACAATGAGTTCATTTAGGATGTTCCAAGTTTTTTGTTTATCCTGCTGATTGTGATAGAATGAGGCCATATCATAACGTACAAGGTTCATTTACTACCAAAGTTCATAACGTACAAAGCTCACAACGTACAAGGATCATAACGTACAAAAATCGAAATTAAGTACAAAATGCATTGGATAGGGCGCGTTCATAACGTACAAAATTCATAACATACAACGATCACAACGTACAAAACTGGCTTCAGAGGGAGCGTTCATAACGTACAAAGTTCATTTACGTACAAGGATCATAACGTACAAAAATAGTTCGTCAGTTGTCCGCTAGGAGAGCCAGCGAAACCCTGGCGGCGAAATCTTGCGGCTGTTTCTCCGCTTTCTGTCAACAGGTGGCAGGAGTGTGCGGTTATTGGCGCATGGTACCTGGTAAATGTGCTGCCAAATGTGGTCTGGTGATTTTTTCAGGTCGTATTTGGACGTGTTGTCCAGTTTGAGTTGATTTAATGAAGCTTGTCCCCGAGTTCCTAATGCAGTGTTCCCTGTCAAAGTAACATTATTACTGTTGACCGCATTGACTTGCGGTACTGCATTACAGTACTGCATGGACAAAACCAAATACCTATAAACAAACATTGGTGTTCCCTTTGTTGCACTCATATTTATGGGTGTCTTTTTGTTGCACTCTAATATATGGAGCAACATTAGATATGCTTAGATTAAATATGAGGTAGTGTTCCAACAGTGCGAGCCGGTTTGATGGCATTCCCACGTCGGAAAGACTTTGACCATGCTGTGCCAGCTGCTTTTCAATTTGTGGGAAGAGTGGGGTGGTATTTGGTGGAGCCTAAAGTTGGCAGAAGTAATGATGCCAGGGGTTACATTGATATAACTGTTGATTTTTTTCCGGAGATGTGATTTATTATCAACAGTGCTCATGTCAGTGACAGTCGACACGACATATATACGATGCCTAATTGCATGACATATATAACCGGACCGCGCTGGATGCCGCCAAAGTTTGGCGATAGCAAATGGACCCAATGGTCCTGAGCGCTGGCCGCGGAGGGAAGATTGGGCACGTGGGAGGGGAGAGCAAGGTGAGCGTGGGAGTGTGCTAGCGTTGTTACGTTAGTGAACAATTTGGTGCTGGTACGCGCAGGAATCGCCAAGTTCAGCGTCATGGCATAGACAACGAAACGGTGAGCGAAGCGTTCGAAATGACCGGCGGCATCTATCTGGAAGATGGAAGATTGATTGATGAAGATTGGATGAACGTCATAATTACAATTATGTTCACATTATATATCACACACATCGCATATATAGATATATATATATATATATATATATATATATATAT
>JAOTOM010003523.1:130000-162386 GCA_034440615.1 Ashinkailepas kermadecensis
AAATTATCCTTACTTCAGAAAAGAATGATGCGTATTATTGAAGGTGTATTTCCCCCTCAGAGTGCAAATCCTATCTTTAAGAAGTACAAAATATTAAAAGTCCAAGATATAGCAAAACTTCAAATGTTGCTTATTATGCAAAAATTCATTTATAATCAGCTACCTCATTCTATTAGACCCCTTTTCACAGAATCGCTTAATACCCCATACTCCACAAGATTACAAAACCACTTCCAACACAGCTATTCAAACAAAAATTATCGTCTCTTCACCATTGAATGTTTTGGACCCAAGCTTTGGAATATTATCATAGCAAAACACGTTCTGCATACAGAGATACCAAATTCTAAGATTGTTCTAAAACATCACATTAAGACATACTTCTTGAGCAGATATTAACTGACTTGAGCATAAACCTGTTGGATACTAAGGGAGTACACATGCATATGCATGTGTGTTTGTGTGTGTGCATGTCCTTGGATGTATGTGTGTGCAGGGGTGCTGGCACGTGAGTGCATGTGTGTGTGTGTGTGCGTGTGCGTGTGCGTGTGTGTGTGTGTGCGTGCGCGTGCGCGTGCGTGGGCGTGCGCGTGTGTTGTTTGTGTGCTTAACTATATATAAAGGTTGAAAACACCCAACCATAGTTCCTCCCAAACTCCACCCAGCAACAAGCCTATGCTTAGCTGGATGGAGTTGTGGGAGGAGCCAAAGTAAACAAAATGAATTTGAAATTAGGAGTGCTCACTATCATCTGTCCACTAACCAGCTATTAACAATATAGTTTAGATCTTAACTTCTTGTTGGGATGGAACTAGGGCCAGTCATATGCCACCTTTGGGTATGACTACTTACTGCATTCTTTATTATTAGTTTTATTGCTCTAATACCGGGTGCTTTGTATGCTTATTTATTTGGTTTCCATCTCTTAGCTGGGAGTGCCACGACTTTACTTTTATTTTATGGTGTTAACGTAAGGTGGTTGCAGTCGTTGGGTAAGAGGAGGGGGCGCTCCTGGTCACCTTATCCTGGGTGGCGGACCTTAAAAAAAAGGAAAAAGAAGAAGTGTTTTTACACAACGTACGCTATGTACTCATTTGAAGGCAATGGAATTATCAAGCTGCTGTCTCAATTGGTTTGGCTGTTACGGCAGATAAACCAGGAGGCCGAAAATCCCCCCCCTAGTGACTCGCGGGTTAAGTTAGGGGGAACCTAAGTGGGTGATTCGGAGTTGCCTTGAAGTTTCAGCCCGAAATTGGTTGTTCGGAGTTGGGTTCGGAAAGTCGCTGACCACCAATTGTTTGGCCAATATGGAATGGGGGGGGGGGGGAGGGGCGTGGGCAACGTAGGAATTTTCAAAATTTAGGGAAAATTTAGGAAAAAAATTTGGATTAGTCAAAATTTGTATTTTATGTGACTTTCTACCTACATTATGTTCTTGAAGCTTTCGCGATTTGCATTGTTCGTTCGTTGGTTGGTTATTGGTTCTTACGTCGCATTTGGCCGCTAGATTATTAGCATTACTAATCACTCACGCCCATCAGTCGTGGGCGGCGAGCGGCGACAGGTGAGATTGGAACCCACAACCTTTCGGTTTAGAGAGCAATATCTAACCCCAAGACCACTTCGTCCCTACGATGCGTATTGCCACTTGATTTCGTTTCATAGTCGACACAACGCATGTGTCTACATATATAAATGCGTGAATTACTTTGTACATTTGTGACTTAAGGTAACAACAGGTCATGCAAATGACCTTCCATGATCATAAGATGGAAACAAACAGAAAACCAAACAAACAACAAAAACTTCTACACAGAGAAGGTGGTTTTAAACGACTTGTAAGCACCAATGTTCCGTCCTGATCTAAAAATGCCGAAGGGCATAGTTCTTAACTTGATTGAAAGTAAAATAAGGTGAAACGTTTTGGCCCACATTGGTAAGGAATGCTGTGCTTTTAATAAAAATTAGATATATTAGATCTCAAACTTTTCGATCATGGATCATTTTCAAGAGTGACAATATTTTGTACACATCAATTCATGACAAAAATCATACACTGAAATCACGCACCGAATTCAAATCGCATCCTCGCATATATTGTCGCCTCAACAAGAAATCACCTTCACATCTCGCATGCACTAAGCTCAACATACACGGTATGCACATTTCCCAATATCATACATCACACGGATCTCACAATTTCTGCAATCGCCTCCCCTATCGCTCCCTCTCCCCCTCTCTCTAACTATATATATATATATATATATATATATATATATATATATATATATATATATATATATATATATATATATATATATATATATA
The DNA here is from genome assembly GCA_034440615.1 of Ashinkailepas kermadecensis. Lineage (NCBI taxonomy): Eukaryota > Metazoa > Arthropoda > Thecostraca > Neolepadidae > Ashinkailepas > Ashinkailepas kermadecensis. Next base: position 132,329 of record JAOTOM010003523.1, read on the forward strand.
TATATATATATATATATATATATATATATATACCCATACATACATATACACATATACACATATATATATATATATATATATATATATATATATATATATATATATATATATATATATATATATATATATATATATACATCTTTCCCTCCCTCTCTCTCTCTCTCCCTTTTCCTTGATCATCCCTAGTATCCGTCTCTGGATCATCTCTCCATTCTTCATATCTGACTACTCTGCTATATGTTTTGTATGAGTGAAAATACCATAACAAGTGCCTACGTGTGAAATACTAAGGTTATGTGATGTACCATGAGGAGTTCTGGGAATTCATGGTGGGATGTGTGTCTCGAATACATAGGGACTCCAAAACCTTCAGATCCGCGTTGTCTCTAGCTGACCCCAGTATCTTTACATACAAATTTACGTTGGTCTCAGAATGTTCCATGGATGGGTGGCTTTCGAGCATGTGTTCGCCCATGGGAGTCTAGGAGCGTCTCAAACATGCGTCACTGAGATGTTCATTGTATCGCTCCCTGATAGGTCTTTTAGTTTCTCCGATATAAAATTAGTGACGGCATGCTTTGCAAACAATTTTGTATACCACGTTCTTTTCAGTGCATTTCCCTTTCAGGCCATTGACACAGGTGTGACATACACGGTTGCCAGAAGGACACTGAGGATTTTGCAGGGCTGATTTTACTAATCTGGATTTCAGTGTACTTCCACTAGTCCAGGCCACCTTCAAGTTCTTTATTCGAGATGATTTTACGATCCTTGTGCAAAGTGCATCGTTTATAAATGGCAGTCTAATGTAAGTATCCCCTTCTGTTTTGCCCCGTTCACTCTGCTTACGTTTGTGCTGCTGTTTTACGCTTTTCCGAAACCAGGTCAGAGCCCTTTTCGCTGCCATCGATACTTTCTACCTCGGGTATCCATTGGTAACAAACAATTCATCAATGATGCGCAAACTCCGCAAACAAGTGTCCTCGTCCGACGATAGCCTTGCTGCTCGTAACATCTGGGATGAAAGCACTGCCGATTTCGTGCTCATGGGATGGGCTGAACAATAGTGTAAGATTATTGGGGCGGTCATGGGCTTGATATATAGTTCTGTCGAGTACGAACCATCAGCATGATCGGTGAACCATGTATCCAGAAATGCAATGGAGCCCTTGTCTAATGAGTGTTCCAAGGTGAAGGATATTTCTGGGTGCTCCATGTTTATGTTTGTGTAAAGTTCCATCAGTGATTTAATTCCATGGGTCCAAATGCCAAATACGTCGTCGATGTACCGTAGGTAGATGATCGGCTTCAAAGTTGTCTTCGCTAAGAATTTTGTTTCAAACCAGTGCATGAAGGCTATAGCAAGGGGAGGGGCACAGCGGTTTCCCATGGCACCTCCCTTGGCTTGCTTGCAGACTGAATCACCGAATCTAAGAATGTTGCTATGGTAAATGTGGTTCAGAAACACTTCACAGTCCGGTAAGCTAAGGCCGAATAGATTAATATTGTTCACATTGTGCTCAAGTAGTTTCAGGACCGCATCAATACCTTCCTGTATTGGAATACTTCCATAGAGATTTGTTACATCCATAGTGAATGCTATGCTGCCAACCGACAAGCGCTTTGGAAAGCATTCTCGTACTTTGTCCAGATAGCTCTCAGTGTTTGTCAGATGTGCTGGTATGAAAGCCAAAATTTTGGTTAGAATTTTGCACATAAACCAGGAAAGCTTGTCTGAAGGATCTTCGCATGCTGATACTATGGGACGCAGTGGTATATCGGGTTTGTGGTTTTTTTTGGAGGCCATATAACTCAGCTGTGCGGCTGAAGTGAGGGATCAACGGTTGTACGACATCTTTTGGTAATTTCTGGGAGAGGGTGGACTTGATGAGGATGCTGGTTCTGATATCTAGTCTTAGTGGGGTTCGGGTGTTTCGATACCGGCTGATATTCCGTGGTCAATTTGGTAGCTCTTTGTACGTAATCTGCCTTGTCCATTATGACAAATCCTTTGCATTTATCTGGTGGCTTCATGATGATGCTGGTGTTGACTTCAAGTTCCTTGATGGCCTTACTTTGGTTATCGGTGATGTTATTTCTAGCTGTGGGGTGCCTTTTGAAATATTTCATTAACTTGGACTTAAGGTCTCTGAAAATTTCTTCGAACTCTATCGGAGCCTTCGGTGGCTGGAATGCAGGTAAATTTGCGAATGATGGGCGAATGCCTAGGGAATTTCGTGTTGTGTCGCCGGATAGTTGACTCATCGCCATGTGACCGTTATTGCGCTTAGAATCCGTAACATACCTCCATCTGAGTGCACAGAGCGCACGCTCAATTCCTACTTCCACTTTTCGCAAGCATGCTCGTCCTACGTTTTGTGCAAGAGCGAAATTCGGGCCATAATCAAGCACATCCAACACTTGGGCATCTAGAGGTACATTTGATAAGTTTTGTGTGTGCCTATAATGACTATGGCTGGGTATCGGGTAAACAGGCAGATCATGGACAAAAGTTTTAGTACGTATTCTCCGACGAGTGTGTGAGGCTCGTGCACTGGAAGTCATGGCCACTTGTGACCTAGTGTTCCCACTGCCCTGCAATATGCATTCGCCTATTACTGAGTGATGCACAATTCCAACAATGCGAACAGCAGCGAGCCTAATTACCTCTCCCCCATCACGGAAGCCCCTCACCGTACGACACAAACAATCACTAGCCAGTTCCTGCAGCTCCGGTACCAGCTGTGTGGGCTTGCCGAACACTATACAGGTCGATAGCCATTCTGCGTCAGGAAAGATTGCTAAGTAGGGTTCGTCATATGAAGAAAGTCCGATTACTGGAGCGACGTGCACAACCATCAATGGAAGCTGTTTACACACCAGGAGGGGGTTACGCCGAGCAACAGCGTACCTTCGGCCAACATAACAGCACCAACAATGGCAACAACGTCGCTCATTGCAACACTGCTCTGGTAAGAAGTACCAAGAGTATCAGTACCAGAAATGGCAGGAGCACTGCCGGTAACAACGGCATTCTTCAAGTCGGCGAAACCTACCGGAACAGCAGTACCACGGAAGACAGTAGCGTTTCTCAGGACAGGGCCGAGAGGAATAGCAACACCACCGAAGACAATGTTCGGTGGCCCCTCAGGGTAGGACGTTCAGGGACAGCAGCGTCACCAAGATGAACACCGCGACTGAGAACGGCAGGACGACCGAGGGCAACAGCACCGCTCAGGGCAGGACTGCCACAGACAGCACCACTACCAAGGACAGTACCGCCCAGGACGGCACCGCCAGGGACAGCAGCACTGCACATAGCGATATCACTGCACAGATGAGTACTGGTGGCAAGAAAGCCTTTCCCAAAGCGCAGTATGGGGACGAGTGGTCTAGGGGTAAGATGCTCGTCTCACAATCGAAAGGTTGTGGGTTCGAGTCTCACCTGTCGCTACTCTTCGCCCGCGACCAATCGGCGTGAGAGATTGGCGACGCTACATGACTCAACGGTCGACGTGTCGTAAAACCAATAACCAACCAACCAACCAAAGCGCAGTATATAAGCAATGGTCTGTCGTTTATGATGACCATAGTAACAACGCTTCGAACAGCTTGTTGCTTTCTTGTGAACTCAGTGTTCGGCAAGCCTACACAGCTGGTACCGGAGCTGCAGGAACTGGCTAGTGATTGTTTGTGTTGTACGGTGAGGGGCTTCCGTGGTGGGGGAGAGGTAATTAGGCTCGCTGCTGTTCGCATCGTTGGAATTGTGCACCACTCAGTAATAGGTGATGCATATTGCAGGGCAGTGGGAACACTAGGTCACAAGTGGCCATGGCTTCCAGTGCACGAGCCTCACACACTCGTCGGGGAATACGTACTAAAACTTTTGTCCATGATCTGCCTGTTAACCCGATACCCAGACATAGTCATTATAGGCACACACAAAATTTATCAAACGTACCTCTTGATGTCCAAGTGTTGGACGTGCTTGATTATGGCCCGAATTTCGCTCTTGCACACAACGTAGGACGAGCATGCTTGCGAAAAGTGGAAGTAGGAATTGAGCGTACACTCTATGCACTCAGATGGAGGTATGTTAGGGATTCTAAGCGCAATAACGGTCACATGGCGATGAGTCAACTATCCGGCGACACAACACGAAATTCCCTAGGCATTCGCCCATCATTCGCAGATTTACCTGCATTCCAGCCACCGAAGGCTCCGATAGAGTTCGAAGAAATTTTCCGAGACCTTAAGTCCAAGTTAATGAAATCTTTAAAAAGGCACCCCACAGTTACAAATAACATCACCGATAACCAAAGTAAGGCTATCAAGGAACTTGAAGTCAACACCAGCATCATCATGAAGCCATCAGATTAATGCAAAGGATTTGTCATAATGGACAAAGCAGATTACGTACAAAAAGCTACCAAATTGACCACGGAATATCAGCCGGTATCGAAACACCCGAACCCCACTAAGACTCTAGATATCAGAACCAGCATCCTCATCAAGTCCACCCTCTCCCAGAAATTATCAAAAGATATACAACCGTTGATCCCTCACTTCAGCCGCACAGCTGAGTTATATGGCCTCCCAAAAAAACACAAACCCGATATACCACTATCCCATAGTATCAGCATGCGGAGATCCTTTAGACAAGCTTTCCTGGTTTATGTGCAAAATCCTAACCAAAATTTTGGCTTTCATACCAGCACATCTGACAAACACTGGGAGCTATCTGGACAAAGTACGAGAATGCTTTCCAAAGCGCTTGCCGGTTGGCAGCATAGCATTCACTATGGATGTAACAAATCTGTATGGAAGTATTCCAATACAGGAAGGTATTGATGCGGTCCTAAAACTACTTGAACACAACGTGAACAATATTAATATATTCGGCCTTAGCTTACCGGACTGTGAAGTGTTTCTGAACCACATTTACCATAACAACATTCTTAGATTCAGTGATTCAGTCTTCAAGCAAACCAAGGGAGGTGCCATGGGAAACCGCTGTGCCCCTCCCCTTGCTATAGTCTTCATGCACTGGTTTGAAACAAAATTATTAGCGAAGACAACTTTGAAGCCGATCATCTACCTACGGTACATCGACGATGCATTTGGCATTTGGACCCATGGAATTAAATTACTGATGGAACTTTACACAAACATAAACATGGAGCACCCAGAAATATCCTTCACCTTGGAACACTCATTAGACAAGGGCTCCATTGCATTTCTGGATACATGGTTCACCGATCATGCTGATGGTTCGTACTCGACAGAACTATATGTCAAGCCCATGACCGCCCCAATAATCTTACACTATTGTTCAGCCCATCCCATGAGCACGAAATCGGCAGTGCTTTCATCCCAGATGTTACGAGCAGCAAGGCTATCGTCGGACGAGGACACTTGTTTGCGGAGTTTGCGCATCATTGATGAATTGTTTGTTACCAATGGATACCCGAGGTAGAAAGTATCGATGGCAGCGAAAAGGGCTCTGACCTGGTTTCGGAAAAGCGTAAAACAGCAGCACAAACGTAAGCAGAGTAAACGGGGCAAAACAGAAGGGGATACTTACATTAGACTGCCATTTATAAATGATGCACTTTGCACAAGGATCGTAAAATCATCTCGAATAAAGAACTTGAAGGTGGCCTGGACTAGTGGAAGTACACTGAAATCCAGATTAGTAAAATCAGCCCTGCAAAATCCTCAGTGTCCTCCTGGCAACCGTGTATGTCACACCTGTGTCAATGGCCTGAAAGGGAAATGCACTAAAAAGAACGTGATATACAAAATTGTTTGCTAAGCATGCCGTCGCTAATTTTATATCGGAGAAACTAAAAGACCTATCAGGGAGCGCTACAATGAACATCTCAGTGACGCACGTTTGAGACGCTCCTAGACTCCCATGGGCGAACACATGCTCGAAAGCCACCCATCCATGGAACATTCTGAGACCAACGTAAATTTGTATGTAGAGATACTGGGGTCAGCTAGAGACAACGCGGATCTGAAGGTTTTGGAGTCCCTATGTATTCGAGACACACATCCCACCATGAATTCCCAGAACTCCTCATGGTACATCACATAACCTTAGTATTTCACACGTAGGCACTTGTTATGGTATTTTCACTTATACAAAACATATAGCAGAGTAGTCAGATATGAAGAATGGAGAGATGATCCAGAGACGGATACTAGGGGTGATCAAGGAAAAGGGAGAGAGAGAGAGAGAGGGAGGGAAAGATGTATATATATATATATATATATATATATATATATATATATATATATATATATATATATATATATATATATATATATATATATGTGTATATGTATGTATATGTATATATATATATATATATATATATACATATATATATATATATATATATATATATATATATATATATATATATATATATATATATATATATATATAGTTAGAGAGAGAGGGGGAGAGGGAGCGATAGGGGAGGCGATTGCAGAAATTGTGAGATCCGTGTGATGTATGATATTGGGAAATGTGCATACCGTGTATGTTGAGCTTAGTACATGCGAGATGTGAAGGTGATTTCTTGTTGAGGCGACAAAATATGCGAGGATGCGATTTGAATTCGGTGCGTGATTTCAGTGTATGATTTTTGTCATGAATTGATGTGTACAAAATATTGTCACTCTTGAAAATGATCCATGATCGAAAAGTTTGAGATCTAATATATCTAATTTTTATTAAAAGCACAGTATTCCTTGCCAATGTGGGCCAAAACGTTTCACTTTATTTTACTTTCAATCAAGTTAAGAACTATGCCCTTCGGTATTTTTAGATCAGGACGGAACATTGGTGCTTACAAGTCGAAATAAAACCACCTTCTCAGTGTAGAAGTTTTTGTTGTTTGTTTGGTTTTCTGTTTGTTTCCATCTTATGATCATCGAAGGTCATTTGCATGACCTGTTGTTACCTTAAGTCACAAATGTACCAAGTAATTCACGCATTTATATATGTAGACACATGCGTTGTGTCGACTATGAAACGAAATCAAGTGGCAATACGCATCGTAGGGACGAAGTGGTCTTGGGGTTAGATATTGCTCTCTAAACCGAAAGGTTGTGGGTTCCAATCTCACCTGTCGTCGCTCGCCGCCCACGACTGATGGGCGTGAGTGATTAGTAATGCTAATAATCTAGCGGCCAAATGCGTCGTAAGAACCAACAGCCAACCAACGAACGAACAATGCAAATCTCGAAAGCTTCAAGAACATAATGTAGGTAGAAAGTCACATAAAATGCAAATTTTGACAAATCCAAATTTTTTCCTAAATTTTGAAAATCCCTACGTGGCCCACGCCCCCCCAATTCCATATTGGCCAAACAATTGGTGAGCGGAAGGTCGTCAACTTTTAGTATTGTCGGTGTAGCACCCATTCAGATATTTTTGCTGCCATTTAAATTGCCTTTTAAAGAATAAGGAACATGTTGCTAAATATATTGGAATACAACAACTTTCTTTATTGATGGAAACGCCTATATATTTGGTTCTGCCATAGCAACACCAATAATTTTCACGATTTAACTTTTAGTGTACTCGGTCACATATGCAAGCAATGTGGTTTAATTGGCAACACCAATGATGATGGGGGTGGGGGGGGGGAGTTATTTTTTAGGCGTGCCTGCCCTAAAGGTTATTTGCGCCGCCTTTAAAGCTAGTGTGTCATCGAAGCTAAGGCTAGTGTACATCTACGTTAAGGGAGTTTTACGTTATAGTGTGTGTGACGTCTCAGGTGCTGAAGGTGGGGCTGGGCGGGGGACATCTCCTGGATGTCTAAATGTTGTTAGTTTTACTTTACTCCTCCGCAAGATAATTTGTGCTGGGGTGGTGAGGCTAATTTGAAAGTCAGGCCCGCCGTCGACACGTCAGGTCCGCTCCGCCGACACGTCAGGCCCCCTGCCGACGACACGTCAGGTCCGCCACCGACACGTCAGGCCTGCTGCCGCCGACACGTCAGGCCCGCTGCCACCGACACGTCAGGTCCGCCACCGACACGTCAGATCCGCCGTCGACACGTCAGGTCCGCCACCGACACTTCAAGTCCGCCACCGACACGTCAGGTCCGCCGTCGACATGTCAGGTCCGCCACCGACACGTCAGGCCCGCCGTTGACACGTCAGGTCCGCCGTCGACACGTCAGGTCCGCCGTCGACACGTCAGGTCCGCCACCGACACGTCAGGTCCGCCGTCGACACGTCAGGTCCGCCGTCGACACGTCAGGTCCGCTACCGACACGTCAGGTCCGCCACCGACACGTCAGGTCCGCCATCGACACGTCAGGTCCAACACCGACATGTCAGGTGCGCCACCGACAAGTCAGGTCTGCCGCCGACACGTCAGGTCCGCCACCGACACGTCAGGTCCGCCACCAACACGTCAGGTCCGCCGCCGCCGACACGTCAGGTCAGCCACCGCCGACACGTCAGGTCCGCCACCGACACGTCAGGTCCGCCACCGACACGTCAGGTCCGCCGTCGACACGTCAGGTTCGCCACCGACATGTCAGGTCCACCACCGACACGTTAGGTCCGCCGCCGGCACGTCAGGTCCGCCACCGACGCGTCAGGTCCGCCGCCGACACGTCAGGTCCGCCACCGACACGTCAGGTCCGCCACCGACACGTCAGGCCCGCTGCCACCGACACGTCAGACCCGCTGCCGACGACACGTCAGGGCCGCTGCCGCCGACACGTCAGGTCCGCCACCGACACGTCAGGTCCGCCACCGACACGTCAGGTCCACCGTCGACACGTCAGGCCCGCTGCCGCCGAAACGGCATGCCCGCTAACGACACGTAACGCCAGTTTCATCTAGAATTTCTAGTTTCAGAGAAATCTATGAATAGGTGGCAGACAGATAACAACTCTGATGACATGAGGTGATGCCGGTGGTGGTGAAGAGGGAGTGGCGGCGGATCTAGGGAATAGCCACTGGGGGCCATGCTCTGAAGATGATCTGGTTGTAGGAAAATTAACCTTCATTTCCAATTTGCGGCAAAACTAAACATTTTACGAGGAAAATATTGTCTTAACGGTGCTAAGCGGTCTAAAGCCGGTGTACTTTTTATTAACGGGGTGCTTCCCAATGTCGACTGAATCCTGAAATGCTTCCACCACTGCAGGGGCTGCGGATGTTCAAACAACGAAGAAAATTCAAGGTGCATCTTCCATGCAGCACATTTTTATCCCCGACGGCAGTGGACAATGAACATCAAAGAATTGGCCTAAATATCGGTTTGCCCCACTCCCCGTCCAATCGGTTGAAACACTCGTTGGGCAAGGGTCAAGGATCCACTTGAGAATCCTCGAGGAGACCACATCTCCATCTGGGTGAGGGCTACCCCCACCCCCTCCCCAGGGAAAGGTGGCGTCGCTCCGGCCGGGAAAGGCCCTCCCCTTGGAACGAATTTGTCAGCCAAAGGCGCTCTTTTCGGAGGAAGAAGCGCCCCTTTGAGGCGAAAAGGCGTCTCCTCAGTATTATCGAATGCAGCACCTGCATGCTGCATGCTCAGTTGATTTTTCCACCGAAGGCGACCCTCTGAGGAAATGTGCTCGTCCCCTGGAGAAATTGAAGAACATCTGAAGAAACCGCCAGACCACATTTGGCAGCACATTTACCAGGTACCATGCGCCAATAACCGCACACTCCTGTCACCTGTTGACAGAAAGCGGAGATACAGCCGCAAGATTTCGCCGCCAGGGTTTCGCTGGCTCTCCTAGCGGACAACTGACGAACTCTTTTTGTACGTTATGATCCTTGTACGTAAATGAACTTTGTACGTTATGAACGCTTCCTCTGAAGCCAGTTTTGTACGTTGTGATCGTTGTTTTGTACGTTGTGATCGAATTTTGTACGTTATGAACGCGCCCTATCCAATGCATTTTGTACTTGATTTCGATTTTTGTACGTTATGATCCTTGTACGTTGTGAGCTTTGTACGTTATGAACTTTGGTAGTAAATGAACCTTGTACGTTATGAATCCTCCCCCACCGTCCACTGTGGCGGATCAGGGCCGTGGAGTACACCGTCCATTGTAACGGACCGGGGCTGCGGAGCGCACCGTCCACTGTGGCGGACCGGAACTGCGGAGTGCACCGTCCATTGCGACGGATTATAGCTATCAACAGGTCAAATTATGTCATGCCATGGCAGTGGCGTACCTAGGATTTGCGAGAGGAGGCAAACTGATTTGGAAGATTCCCACCTACCCCGGTTAAAAAAGTCCCCGGATTTCCACCCAAAAAAAAATCAACAGTGGTTCTTTATATTTTTGTTATAGAATAATTAGTGACGAAATTAACTGTCCTGTGGAGGGGCCATATCTACCACCATTATTTCTGAATCACCGGATTTCAACCCTAACTCCTCCCCATCCTGTTTGAAGTTTTTCTTTTGGTATCCCTTGAAAAGTCACCTCACACTGCTAAAATTACACCTGAACAAATCACTCAAACATATAAAATTTGCCAACATCAGGCATTCCACTTAATAACGCCCGCTCGCCAAAACGCCAACGTTCGTGCACGTGTACACCCGCCTTGCGCAGTCGACGCATTCGCCACTCTACGTGCGCTTCTCCGGTTTCTGCTAGGTCTCCCACGTTTTGCTAATTACTGTCACTTGATAGTCTTGTGCCACATTTGATATGTGGAATGCTTGGTAATGCGGCTCACTGGAAAGAATCGATCAATTAAATTCGATGTATTAGTTCTCTTCTTCCCACATTTTCTCGTGATTAAGAAATCCGGAGACACTCAACGTTTGATGTTAAATAAGCTCCCATATTGGCTGCCGAGCCGTCACTCTAGGTAGGTGTTGATTTTTTTTACCCGTTATGTTTTTATTCTTCTATGGATGTGTTTTAGGGCTCCAGCCAATTTGTGTTAGGGGCTCGGCACATGTCTGAGACCGGGCTCTTTTTTACAGCTTTGTTGCTGTTTTATACACCGATGATATTTTTGAGGTATCGGCGCATTTTCGAAGACGCCGATGTGTTTATTTAGTCCCCGGTCTGTTTGTTCCTTGTTTATGATCAATTCTCTTTTTGAGGGCCCAGCCTGTTTTTGAGGCCCCGTGTGGTCTCATGACCCTGGTGTGCCTTGAGAGCCTCCGTTATGTTTTTATCTAGCGCTCCCGGTGTGTTTATTTCGAGCTGCAGCGCATATTTTAATGCCCTGTCGCTTTTTGCGAAACTCGGTACGCTTTGGATTACCTACATTAAATTTTGGGACTACCGACGGAATTTTGGTTCCCGTGGTCACTTGTTCGGATCTCAAGCGCGAGCTTTAGTGGCTAGGACAGACTTTTGGGGGCCCAATACGTTTTGTGGGCTTTTGGAGCGGTTATTTGGACCCAGAGTGATTTTCCATGTCGGGACTGTACTTCGTTCCCGGCTTCATTTCCTGGGTGATCACAATGATACTTTTGGAGCCCCTAGCGTAATTGTCAGGGACCCCGGACGAGAATTCTTGGTACCCTAGATTTAGCGTGACTTTCCGGGGCCCAGGGCCCGGCCGTTTGTGGCCTCCGTCGTGGTTTTCTTGAACCCCAGCACGACTCTTTTGGGCCCTCAGCGTGATTTTCAGGGGCAAGATGCTCGTCTCACAATCGAAACGTTGTGGGTTCGAGTCTCGCCTGTCGCTACTCTTCGCCCGCGACCAATCGGCGTGAGAGATTGGCGACGCTACATGACTGAACAGTCGACGTGTCGTAAAACCAATAACCAACCAACAAGTGATTTCAACTCCCAAGTTCTCCAGACAGTTTGAGGAAAGTCAAACATCTACATGGATAGGCAAGGGTGGACTATTAGGCAACGGATACCATGGAATTCAGATCATAGTACTTTTGCCGCAATACATACCTTCTTCCGCAGGCTGCTTTGGAGACGGATGCGCTCCTGAAGTTTGGTCAGGGTTGGAATTGGATGTGGATTGAGCAGCACTGTGAAGGTGCTGCTCCATTTGCATATGGTTCAAAGGACTTCTTTCTGTTTGCATTTGTAATGCGGGTGGTAATGAAGTAATACTTTCATTAATTGACTTATATGGTGTCCTGAGTGAGCAGTAGAATCGAGATGGGTTCTTGTGATATACGTTATAGAAGTAAGGTTATGATGTAGCTTTTAGACTCCAGTGGGAATTATATGGATTCACTCATTAGTGAATCCATACCATAGCCTAATAACCATAACCAACATGACCTAATCTAGCATATCCTAACCTCCCTTTGGAGAAAAAAAAATTAGAAACAAAAATTAAGCAATGTATATTCCGAAAATTTTATCAATTGAACAACCGAACCCAACCTGACCGAACCTAACGTCAGCTGCTTTTGAAGGAAAATTTCCTATTTTATTTTATTTTTGAAAATTTTGAAATTTTTTCCAAGTTAAACAACTAAACTGAGCTAACCTAGCCAAACCGGTTTTATTGTGCTTTAAGGTGGTAACAAGACAAGTTTTTACACACATTTACCTCCATATCGCAAACAAATGTGTTAGGTTTGGGTAAGTTAGGTTAGTTTAGGTTTTTCAAGTTGGAAAACTTCAAAACTTTTCCAAAAAACTTTCCCCAAAAAATTTCGAATTATTTGGTAACTTTGCAGTTTAGGGTGTTCTTTTTTTTCTTTTTTTAAATTCATTTTTCTACAGAATACCATGTTTATGAAGGTGACTAAGATGATTGGACCCACTTATTTTCTGTGCAAATGCTTACTTTTCAGGTTGTGAGCAAAATAATGCCAAAAAGGCTTTGAGTTCGGTAACATAGCATAAACATAAATGTTTTTTGTTTTTAAATCCAATAAAACCTAACCTAACCTAGCCTAACCTATCTTGTGAGAACAAAAAAAAATCATGTCAATTAATTTATGTTCTGAAAATTCTCAACCTTAAAAAAGAAAACTAACCCAGCCTAACCTAACCTAAGCTACTTTTGAAGAAAATTTTTTATTTTTGTGAACATGTTTGTAATTTTTGGGGGAAACTTTTGGGTATTATGGTGCTTTAAGGTGGGAATCAGAAAAGTTGTATGGGCGCTGTATGACCAACGCAGTCAATGCCCAAATAACCAACCAACCAACCAAGAAAAGTTTTTACACACATTTGTCACCATAAAGCAAACAAATGGGTTATGTTTGGTTAGGGTAGGTTGGTTTAGGTTTTTTAAGTTCGAAAATTTGTCCATTTTTTTCTCAAATTAAAATCAAATGAATTTGCACCGAAAATAAGTGGTCCCATCATCTTAGTCACCGTCATGAACATGGTATTCTGAAGAAAAATTCAAACAAAAAAATATCCTTAAACTGCAAATTTACTAATCATTTTTTATTCAACAGCAACTTATGATAGGTTAGGTTTGGCTGGGTTAGGTTCTTTAAACTTTGAAAAGTGAAAATTAAAAAATGCTTTAACTGTCTCATGCGCAGTGAAATTGAAACACGCCTGATGCTACCAATTTCTGCAATATAAGATTTAAAAAAACTATGACTTCACCAAAGCTTGAAGGCGAACTTTGGTGTACCTTCTAAGGTAATAGTATCGTGGGTGACATAATGCGCGCTACCAGACACTGGTCTTGTATGACTCAAAGGGGTTTGTTTCGGAAGTCATGTGTGGCGACAGCTTAATACCCATTGCTTTCTTCAGGAATATCAATTATAATGAGGTGTCTATGCGGCTTCTTGCTGACTTTTCTCTCATGTTTTCATAGGCTGGCAGATTGGCTCACACGTGGCTTTTGTTCGTTCAGTTTGAGATTGGGTTGCCCCATATCAATATTGAATGCATGCACATTGCCATTGGGCATGTAGGCAGGCACCTTGGTAAATATCAAGCTGATGGTGTGATGGGTAGGTTGCTGAAGATAATTATAGTTTGTATATCCACAATCTCAATGATAACCATGATTTGCATGCAAGTTTGACAATGACTGGAAATTGAGAATGGAATTAAACATGTTCAAGCTCCATATGCATGTGGTTTTGCCATTGATGGTGTGTACAAACATCAGTATGACCATGTAATTGTTGTTTAGTTGCTTAGCATATTTTTTTCAGTAATCTGGCTTAAAATGCATCAGCATCGCTAATCTAAACATTTTGTGATGTAAGCTGAACTTCCACAGTGGAGGGAAATCCAGCTATTTTACTTGTTTTTCACACACAATTTTACATTTTTCAGCAAAAGGTGGAGAGTCAGTCCACTATCTAATCCAAATCTGTTTCTTTTCAGTACAAAATGTTCTGGTTAACATCAATGTTTCTACTTAGCATGGTGTTTGTAATTTTTCCCCTTTAGCTTTCTTATCAGCATAAATTAGCATAGGTTATTGGGGGGCCCAAATCAACATTGGGGGGGCCAAGATCAACATTGGTGGGGCCATGGCCCCCACAAAAGGATACAAATCGACGCCCTATATATATATATATATATATATATATATATATATATATATATATATATATATATATATATATATATAAGCAACCTAACAGCCGATGCATACTCGTAGAAAGTTGGTGCCCCGCTTTTAAGTAATTCACAATATAATCCCGTCCTTATCTACTGAGCCCTTGGAAATATTTGGCAGCAAAATCGCTATTCATGTCGCAACCACATCAGTGGTTGCCGTCCACATGAATTGCTCGCGACAGAATTTAGAGCCTGGTGCATATGGCGAGTTCCGTAGGCTCGTCAGCCAGCTCCCACGCCAGTGGCAAGGTAGACGAACCGCCACCAGAAACCCAGGCCTGCCCAAGTCGGCACGGGGACCCAGGAGGAGCATTATTTGAAACAAAGGAGAGCGTCGGGGTAAGGGGAGAAGTGGAATGTGCTAAAAATATGTCCTGTCCCCACGGGTAACAGAAAGACGTAGCGCAGGTACAGGATTTGGCTAGGGTGAAAGGGGGGTTCCGAGAATTTAGTGCCCTCTGGACTTTCGTACAACCGACTTCTTTCTCTCAGTGTCCGTGAAATATCTTGAGCGGGCGCGTTCCGAGAATTTATCATTTGTATTACAGGTAGCATCGTACTACAAACACTACCTGTATGCTAGTGTTTGTTTTCGGCTTTGATGATTTTTGTCTTTGGACGAAATCACGAATTACACATTAACGTGTGTGTGGAGATCATTTGCTTCTAAAATCATCCTACGTCATTGACACAACCTGACCCGAACATTCTGGACTTCGGAGTTTTTTTCTGATACATTTTCATACCTTGCATACTGGGGTTGATGTGGACATTGCAATTTAGTTCAGCGTCAGCCTGTACCTGCCTTTGGGACAAAAACTGATTTTAGGAACGCTTTGAAAGACCAAACAGGATTTACACAAATCTGATAGTTCAACCAAGGGCCCAAAGTACTCAAATTTGGCATCAATCGAGGCATCTGTTTCGTGCAATATAATTACGTTTATTTCATGCCGTTTGTCACTCTTCGTTTTGAGTCCGCAGGGAGCCGCAGCAGCCCCATCATTATTCCTTCAGTGGTGAATTGGTGTTTTAGGGCAGGGAAGGTTGGGAAATACCGCGCAGGGGCGAGAGTTAAATATAAGAACATAGAACAAATAAAACAACGTTATATATTCGTCATGACATTAAAATCCGACACGAAAGGGTGGGGAGGAGGGGACGAATAATTTTTTTTCCGCGCCAAGTAGACTGCTGACCCTTCGGGTCGCAAAACCAGAGCACTTCCGGCACAACCACCGGAAGGGAAGTGTGCCTCGAGGATCAATGACTGAGAGAAGAAAGCCATTTTGGGAGCGAATGCCGGGGAAGGCCCTACAATGGTAAGAAAGACCATGGTGTCGAAAAGAGCTCATAAAACTTTCGAAGGGTACAGAAAACTACCAGAAATAATTAAAGATGGTTTGGGAACATCTGAGACATAGTCATTGACTGGGGGAAGAGCGACCTTCGCCAAACCTGGCGAATTTGCGTGGTATCTCCCACATCGAGAAAGATACAGAGTTGAAATTTGCAGTACCTTTTTGTTACATGAAAACGAAAAGTTCCGCGACACCATGAGCCTACCTTAGCCTTTAAAGCAACAGGCATGGGTGTCGACTTGCATACTTTGGAAGAGGGGACCAACCCACAATGTTGGCCTGCCCCCGCCCCCAATAAGTTTAACTATTAACATGGGATCCCATCAGGTGACCCTAATCGATTTGGGGCCTATTTCCTACATGCCTTAGCTCCAATACACGGTTCCTATTGACGCTTTAAACCAATTTTTATTTATGTTTCTGTCTAAACCAATGATTATCTTGCTTGCAGATTCACTCATGAATGCCACCAATTACCTCTGTCCTACTCTGGAAACGAGTTCCACCCATGGAATTATTAAACTTTCCACACATTAGCCAGACGGTGCTAACTAAGGCGAATATGGTGGATGAGGAGAGCTATCAAACCTATTCTGCTTGGCAGGATACTCTGCGATCCGTACGTGTGCTGCTGCATTATCCTGTTAAAAAATGCGTTTCTAACGCTTTCCTCTCCTTCAACTCTGGATGCAGTTTGGCGATGGCGGCAGTGTGGGTCTCCGTTTATTGTTGTATCATTGGGTAGGTATTCAGCAGTGACGTTGCCCTCCACTCGTCTTCCTGCAGCTCGACCCTCTCCAGAAGCATTTTCTAGCTACTCGCCGACGAATATATTCTGACCCTGCAAACACGGATTTAATTTTTTTAAGCCAACCCACCTCGAACAAATCACTGCCAGACCAGGCTTGAGTCGACGTTTGCTCGTGAACAATCTCTAATACACTTGCACAGTCTGCTTTGGTGTGAACGGTTGTCATACCTACTATAGACTTGCTGTGGCTGCTGGCTTAAACAAAGCTCGCCGCGAGAAGGCCGCCACATGAACTGCGTTCACTTTTTTTTGCCAGGAGCGGCGGCGGCGCTCCGAGCAAACGTAGGTATCAATTCTGCAAACGCTCCGAGCAAATTTGCAGAATTGATGAACAAAGTGCTGTCTGGCATTCAAAATCAGTTTGCAACAGCCTACATCGATGACATAATAGTATACTCCAAAACGTTTCACGAACATTTGGCCCATCTTGAAGAAGTTTTCCACCGACTGCGAAAAGCGAAATTGAAACTAAAACTGTCGAAATGTGACTTCTTGAAAGAAAGAGTACAGTACTTGGGACACCTAGTGTCAGCCTCTGGCATCAAGTCAAACCCCGAGAAAGTTGAAGCGATTCAACATATGGCCGCCCCGACCAATGTCAAAGGAGTCCGCTCATTCATCGGTATGTGTTCATACTACCGTCGCTTCATTCCCAACTTCAGCAAAATGTCAACGCCACTTATAAACCTCACCAAGAAACATGCGAGATTTAAATGGACATGCTTGCTTGCCTGCGAGAAGTGTGAGTATGCTTTCGAAACTCTGAAACGAAAATTAGCTTCCGCATCCGTGCTGGCATATCCCGACATCACGAAAGAGTACAAATTATACACGGATGCCTCCCAGGAAGCAGTTGGAGCCGTGTTAGTGCAGGAACACGGAGAAGGTGAAAGAGTGGTACAGTACCTGTCGAAACAATTGAATGAAACACAACGTAAATGGCCAGTGGTGCAGAAAGAGGCTTATGCGTGCGCTTGGGCTGTGCAAAATTACGCCAATATTTGCTTGGATCGAAATTGACCATTCTGACCGATCACCGTCCACTTACCTTCTTGAACCTGTCAGAAATGAAAAATTAAATGTTGCAGAGATGGGCTATCATGCTTTCAGATCAGAACTGCGAAATCATTTACATTAAAGGAAGTAAGAATATTGTCGCGGGCCATCTCAGTAGAATGCACGAAACTGACCAAGACGTGAATGTCATAGATTCAGACAATGTTCCAATGGGTGATCTCCGTCACACCGAATTCGGAAAACCAGAGGAAGACCTGATCAGAGAGGAAAATTTAAGGATGAACTAGTGAAATGGGAGAATATAGCGAAACCGCAGAATGCAGATGAGGAAATAGCAAATATTCGAAAAATCATGAATGACGAAAATCACGCAGATTATCGGGACATCGTTTTCCATTACATGGAATTGGACAAACTGATCTACAAAATTAGCGACGGACCTCGCTGTGGACCATTTCCAGGCTTACAACTATGCGTGCCTAAATCCCTGAGACAGGAAGTATTGAAGGAGATGCACGAAGGTTTCTTTGCAGGACACATGGGACTCACCAAAACATACGAAAAGCTTAAATTCAGATATTATTGGAACGGAATGTGGAGAGACACAGTGGCCTACCTCAAAGCTTGCGCGCCTTGCGCAGGACGCAAAGCCAAAGCAGCCCCAGCCCCGAAGCAGGAGATGCCAGTACCTCACTATCTCTTCGAAATGATTGCGATCGACACGTGTGGACCATACCCAGAAACGCAAAAAGGTAACCGTTACGTCATCACGATCATCGACTTGTTTTCTTCTTGGCCGGAATGTTTTTGCACTAAGCGAAAGGATGCTCATACCGTCGCGAAAATCCTTATGGAAGAAATCATCCCACGCCACTCATGTCCACGCGTGATACTTTTGGACTTAGGAACAGAGTTTAGTAATGCCATTGTAGACGAGCTGGAAACCTGTTTGAATATTCGCCATATCACCACCAGTGCATATCGACCGCAAAGTAACGGACGCTGCGAAACGTACCATAGGTGCCAAAACGACATATTGGCAAGAACAATCAACACAAATCAAGAAGATTGGGACACAAAAATTCCCGCCACTTTTACCGCCTATCGGACAGCTAACATTGGAAGCTCAGGAACCATCTCGCCGTTCTTCACACTGTATGACAGAGACCCCGTTCTACCCCTGGACGATTTGCTCCAGCCTAAAGGGAAGTATAACGGAGAAGACTATGTCCCAAGAATGCTGTCTAATTTCCATGAAGCATACAGCCATGTAAAGACACACGTTGTGGAGAGCCATGAACGGAACCGGGAGTACGCAGACCGAAAAGCCAAGCCGCGAAATTTCAAAATTGGAGATCCCGTGTATTATTATGACACAACGGTACAACCTGGCACGTCGCCAAAGTTCTCGTTCCCGTGGAAACCATACTTTCGGATTGTCAAACAGACGAGCCCAGTCAATTATGTGATCAGAAATCAGCCCTCCGGTAAGACCCGGTTGGTGCATGCACAGAAACTACGGCTAGCCGACCCGAACACAGCATGGGAACCCACCAAGGACCAAGACTGTGAACATGAAATATTTAGAGAAAACTTCAAAGCTAGATGGTACTGCCCCTGAACGAGTACAGCCTTTTAGGTCAGCCAAGCGGGCCGAGGCCGGCCCTGACTACAGTCCCTGTGAGGATTGGCCCATGGACATATGCAGCCCACAGAGAGCAGGATGATGAAACCGCTGAGTTGACAGAGCCCATGCCTGGCTCGGTGCAACCACCGCCGGTTGAGTCTGACCTGCCAGAGAGATCACCTTTCACCCAGTCAGAAGATGTAGCTGAGCCCCCACCGGTATCGAGTGATACTGAGACAGACATTCCTCTGTCTGAACCAGTTCAGAAAAACAAAAGGCCGTTGCCGTCGGCTAGTGAGTCAGACGACGACGCCCCATTTTCGGAACCAGCGGAACGAAACAAAAGACCACTTCCCTCTTCAAGCGATTCAGAAGACAATTTACCCCTTTCAGAATTAGCAGAGCGCCTAAAACGACCCTTACCCGTGTCCAGTGATTCAGACCCTGAAACTTCACAATTACAACTGGCGAAACGTTCAAAACCTCCAATTAGGGAGTCGGAAGATGAAATTCCGCTTTCAGAATTAGCAAAACGCTTGCAGGACTCGACTGAAAGCCCAGTGAGGCCAGTCCCTGAAAAACGACTTTGGGTGGAATTATCTGACGAGGATCGTCCTCCATGCAAACTTCAAATTCACGATGACTCCGGCTACTTCCACTGATTGCGAAGCTGATGTCGACCGAGTCGACGTCACGCCTAATAAAGCTAGCGTCTTTGCAAGCTTTGTGGAGATGCAAACTGATTCAATGATGAAACAGTTAAAATTACAAATGATGATGTTCCAGTCTATACTTAAGTAACGGCTCTAGTAGATGTATCGTCGAAGTGTGCCAGTGAGTCGCTTCATGTGAACATGTAACTGTATTGTTGACGCAGTGGCGCCACTAACGGTGACGGAGTAACGCCACCTACCGGCCTGATTGCCGATGTGATGGACGTGGTGTGTGCAGCGCCATTGTAATGGAACCCCATATGGGCGAAATGATGTGGATGTGACGTTGTGACGTCACCTATCCTGATGTCTAGTGTGACACAGGTCTTTGATTTTACAGAATGTCGGAATCATTCCCATCCAATTGTTCCTTATACTCAAAACCACTTACGGAACTCTGTTTTTGCCACGTGGTGTACTGTACTCGACCCATGAGATCTGGAATGTGTACGTGCCTCTTCGTGTGTATGATGTGCATACAACGCTGAGTGACCTGAACCACACGCTACATGTGTTCGAAAAACGTATAGGATTATATCTCACTCACCATCCGCAGTTTCCGTATTCCGACAACGTGAAATCCCAGCTGACCGAAAGCTAGAAAACTCTTAGGACAAATTTAGATAATACGGTCCGGGCAGCAACTCAATCAACCCGAACCATCATAGACAGAAACGATCCGTCCTACCCTTCGTTGGAAATGCCTTGTCCTTTCTCTTCGGTACAGCTACCGACGCCGACCTAGAAGCCATCCTCAGCCGACTTGATACCTTGGAAAATGAAAAAGACAACATAGTTCACATTCTCGGAGGACATGTATCGATCATGAACCATACCGGCGCGGAAGTATAAACGAATCGCGAGGCGATCAACCAGATCAGTCGTTTGGTGAACAATCTGACCTACCAGGTTTCAAATATGGAACGTACCAAACTGCAATACCTTGAAATCTACATTTCACTTCAAACCCAAATCACCAAGGTGACTGAAAACGCTAGAGCCATCATTCAACAAGCTAGCAATCAACTTTCGGAATTGCAGATGCAACTCAGCCTTTTGACTCATGGCATCCTGTCCCAATCACTAGTAAAACCAGCTCAACTACTCAGAGTTCTTTTGAGCATCAGCAAAGCCCTACCAAACGGTAAAACTTTGCCCTACCGGTCCGACAAACTCGAGGAGTATTACCGGATCATTCATACCTCATTGACCGTCGTGAGCTTCAAATCCTACTTGACGCTGCCCATCCCCATTGTCAACGTTCCGGACCGCTTCAACGTGTTTGAAATCTTCAATACGAAACTGCCTGACCGAAACTCGTCTTTGGAAACGAAATTTGAAACAGGAAACGTTAAGTTCTTTGCCATCAGCCAGGACAACACCCGCTTCATGGAGATATCTGAAGATATCCGAGTATGCCTGCAACAAAAGTTATCTTTCTGTCATTTCCACCGGGCCGAACAATTCACAGCGACGACTGCGTCCTGTGTGAAATCACTGTATCTGCGTGAAATCGACGAAATAAGCACACAGTGCAAGGCACTCGTGTCCTTCAAAAGTACCCCGATAGCTTTGCACGTCGAACGAAACCTTTGGTTGATCACTTCAGGATCAACGGTGAACATTCAATTGGTTTGTGCCAATGGCACTTCAGAATTCACCACGACCACCCCTGCACAGTTGGTGCACCTGATAAATGGATGCTCAATCCTTTCCAAGTATTTTCGAATCCCCACGGCCAGCTCAAAAACATCCCTTGTGGATATCAACCATGTGAACTTCTTGCGTTTACAGCTTGCCCAGTTAGTCGAGCTGACGATAGAGCGTGTTGGCAAGTGATAGTTTTATCTTGGATCCGCCTGTTAGATTATCCGATACGTGGCTACTTAGTTGTGCTGAATCGGGGGTGTCCTACACAGCTTTGATTGACACCTGATTTTCATCCTAGCATGAATTGTTTTTTTTGTCGAATGTGGCGAACACATGGCGCAACGTGGCACTGAAGAAGGTACGATGTCATATTGAAACTGTTTATATACATATATACATACATACATACATACATACATACATACATACATACACACACACACACACATATATATATATATATATATATATATATATATATATATATATATATATATATATATATATATATATATATATATATATATATATATATATATATATATACATATATATATATATATATATATATATATATATATATATATAT
This sequence comes from Ashinkailepas kermadecensis, assembly GCA_034440615.1. Taxonomy (NCBI): domain Eukaryota; kingdom Metazoa; phylum Arthropoda; class Thecostraca; family Neolepadidae; genus Ashinkailepas; species Ashinkailepas kermadecensis. Next base: position 154,631 of record JAOTOM010003523.1, read on the forward strand.
ATATATATATATATATATATATATATATATATATATATATATATAGATCTATATATACATATATATACATATATCTTTATATATTTATATATATATATATATATATATATATATATATATATATATATATTTTTATGATTATATATATATATATATATATATATATATATATATATATATATATATATATATATATATATATATATATATATATATAGATATATATCTATATATTTATATAAATATATATACATGCAGTATGCATGGATTCATCTACGTATATTTGACGTTCAAATGTACCTTGATATAGTTGATATTGAAATTGGGTAATTAGGGACCAATTCAACTTGAATTTTCCATTCCAATTCCCCTTTACTTAAGAAATCATACATATGCGCAAGTCATGGTTTGGCTTTCGCCATCCTGCCTGCGCCACTGGCCCAGGGGTGTAGCCAATGGGTCAAATGGCTTTCGATCACCAGGTTCCTCTTATGTTTCATGGGACCTCGCAGGCCCCGGAAACCTCTGAATATCTGAATCCACGCTACGTCAGCCAAGTTATTATCTCATTTTACTCAGGAAATATGTCAAGGATTCGCCGAAGTAATGTCTAAACTATTGCTAATTCCCATGTTCGAGTTATATTTGTTATCGTTATATCGAAGTTACATTTGGGTATAATGGTGGTCCCGACCTTCTTGTATCGCTATAAGTATCGTGTGTGCAGATAAATGAAGTGAAAACATTCTTGTAACGCATATTTGGATTGATGCATGTAATTAACTGTGTGCTTACAGTGTGTGCGCGCGCTTGTTTTCGTGTGTATTTGTTTGCCCGTTTGCGTGAATAATGTGTTTGTGAAACATGAATGATGTACTAGCCTCGAAAAGCTTTTGTGTACATTCTTTGAGTTGTAAAGCAGCTGAATCGCTCCTTAGTGAGGAGCAAGCTGAGTTACTTGGCGGAAAATTCATGTCACATGTACCTCGATGTTCGTCTCAGACTTTTTATTTCCAGGAGATATTCAAGAGTGTGCAGTGACGCCTAACATAACAGCATAATAATAATAATCCCGCAAAACGTCTATTGGATAGGCGCATCTGACTGAAGCGAAGAAAGTACTCGATCGCATATGACTGTTTTATGTATGTACAATCATCTACCACGGCGAAGGATGCAACCGCGTTTAGCGTACGTGACTGCTTTTCATGACCACACCATGGTGATCGAAAATGGAAGTGAAGTCGAGATATGCGTAATAAGTGGACGGCGAGAGATGCAACGAGTGGTTATAATTTGCATTGAAGGTACATTAATTTGAAGCCAAAATCGAACTCAGTACTTGCCGAAAGCTTGTTTTCCTCCGATCGTCAAGTGAATCTCAACCGTTTGTGACGATTGTCGTGCGACCGTTAGTTGCTGCTGCAATGCTGTCCTTGATCACGGATTCCCCATAACCCTTTCTGTTCAATCTTTCCGGAGTCGACCGCTGACCCCGCTCACTTGTTGTCCCTCCGTTCGGCTTCCTTTGATGCCGGGTGTAGCTGCGGGCAGGAGATAAGGGCGAGCAGGAGGGTGCGGGGCGCGGTTGGCGAATTGAGCAAGCCTCGGTAAGTCTAACACGCGAGCGGCGGTCAGCACTCTGGCCTTGTCCCGCATGAAACCGGAGGCTGGCCCCATGCCACGGCTGCGATGTGGAGATTTTAGTTGGATTTTATTTCGAGCCGTCTCATGTCATTTTTGCGATACCCGGACGAAAAAGTCGAAACGCAAAAAGTCAACGGATAAAAAGTATAATAAAAAGAGTTCGAAGCGCTAAAAGTCGAACGAACGGGTGAACATGCCAAAAAGTCCAATTGCGAACGTCAAACGGACCTAAAGTCAAAAGGAACAAAGTAGCACGGACAAACGGTTCACGAACAAAATTCGCACTGAATTCGGTTGGTGTAATGGTCAAGAGGACGGAAAGTTGAGGTATAAAAGTGGAGGCGCCGAAAGTAGGACCGGCAAAAAATGAAATGATATATAGCATACACACACACACACATATATATATATATATATATATATATATATATATATATATATATATATATATATATATATATATATATATGTAGTATATATATACATATACATATATATATACATATATATATATATATATATATATATATATATATATATATATATATATATATATATATATATATATATATATATATATATATATATATATATATATACACATATGTATGTATGTATGTATATACGATGGATGGGCTATTTACCGATGTGCACTGATAATATGCTAGGGTTCGTGAACACGGGAGTTATTTACCCCTCCCTACCCACCTAGGGTGTTTTAGCGATTGAAAAAAAAACACGGCGGACTGTCAAGCACATTTTCCTTCGTCTTTTTGCATCTGATGTGAAGGTTTCGACCTCAGGTCGCGCAAGGCAATTGACCTAGCACATGTTAAGGAGAACCACCTCAAAATGTTTCAGGATGAATAGCTAATATGAATGAAAATATATTGAAACGAAACTTGCTCCTTGAGTAAAATTTGGCGGTGCCTATAAAATACATCACTCGGATTTCCGTTCTTGGTCAGTTCAGTGACCTGAGGTCATTGCCAATTTTGGAACAAGTTTCCTATTTTGTAATATGCACGCTCTTGTAACATTTTTTGCCCGTGGTATGTATGCAGAAATATGAGAAGTTCCTAATCCAATTTGATTGACCTCCGTCAAGTGACCTAATGCCAGGTCAGGATAAAGTGCATCGAGTGGGGAAAAGCTATTTAGACACTCGTTGTTTTATGGTTTATTTCGAGTTTTCATTTCATAAACAGTATCAAACGTGCATTGTATGACATCAGCTACCCAATGAAACCAAAACTATGAATCATAGACTTCGACGAATCTGATCTTGTCCTCTGTTACAGGGTGATGGAACTATTTTGGTGATTAGTGGCCTACATGCACATATATCACATTTCTTTCGATCTTCGCTACTACTGGCTAGTAGACGTTTTGAAACAGGATTAAGAATGAATAACCTGCTGTACGAATAACCTGACTTTCAATTGCTGTAACTCCAAACCGAACATGATCTCGGATCAAATCTGACGAAAAATGATGCATTATGAAATTATATAGAGCTATGGCAAAGTTCAGTTTGATGGGTGTTTCGTCAGATGCATCATTTCAATACTGCACATACAGTTTGAGTATTGAAAGCAATCCGGAAATTGACCATGGGTTAAATTAGCCCATCCCGACACTGCACGGGTTACGATGGCCCTCTTCCACGCTGCGAATTTAGATCGTCCTTATCTGATTTAAAATCCTAAGGAATATATGTGATCCCAAAGGGAAGTAGAACCTACATTAACACGCGCACTGGAGGGAGAGGGGGCGAAACCCGCCCACACCTCCGTTTTTTCGTACATAATTCCAGATTTTACCGGTAGATATACGCCATTTTTGCGTACCTGCTTAGAAGTGTCCGACGCGTCGTTTAAAGCAAGAAAAACGGAAATAGGGTGACAATTTTTCGGGTTAGGTGCCGTTAAAGTCAAAACATTTCGTAGCGCCAGACCCCAAAAATCGGCGCTGATGCGCTTCCCGAAAAAGGGAAGTTCTTGGGAACACTAGCGACTTGTTTCATGTATATTGTTATGCTATATAGTTTCAACGTCATGTTAGGCCACCGAGTTCAAGTTCATGACAGGTTAATTGAACCAAACTTGGTGAACTGGAATGTTTTCATCAATACATATGACTGTCATGCGATTGATGTCGTTTTGCATGCTACTCCCTACATATTCTGAAAACTACTGTTTGTCATCGTGTACCTAAGCGTTTCCATACTTTATTCATGTACTTCACTCCCTTCTTCGCGAAGCCGATTGCGCCGAGGCGTCCGACGGAGCAGTCAGGCGGGCGGCCAGGTTCTGGTCACTGGGACAGGTAACTGACCTGATGCTGCTACATAGCTGCTACATACGTCAAATGCCGGGTCTAGCATCTGTATTGCATCATTAGTAATGTCCAAACATCATTGATGCCCATTTTGGAGCATTTAAGCACAATGAAGCACAGCCATCCATAGTAATGACAAGCCAAGCCACGCAAAACAAGACAATTTTGACACATGGGACATCATTTGACCTTGACGATATTGACCTAAGGTCATGAAATTTGCACACAATAGATGTCACTACCATACCCATCCACCCTGCGAATTTCGTTACTCCAGCTTTAATATGAACCGAGATCTTAAGGGGGCGGAATCCGCCCCCTCCTGTGCGCGTAATTTTCCGAGGCCTTCCAGGGCGCGTGTTAAGCGACAAGTTTCAGGACTACGTGGTTCTACCACAATCTATACCCGGCATATCTGCACTTCAACAGGGTTCCCACCGACCTCGGAAATCAGACGAACCGCCTCCGTCTTACGACATCCCTTGTCCGATTTAAGTAATAATTTCAAATAGCTCCATTTTAAGCGATTTTGTGTTAACCACTTAATCGCTCGCTACTAAGAAATTGGTGGTACACTGAAGGCACAAGGAGAAACTCCTTGCTGATATGAACACTGTTCAGGAAGTTTGCACTACATGCTCAATGCACATAGGTAAATAGCCCAGCTCTCTTTGACGATTTGGGACTAGCCGATGTTACATATATATATATATATATATATATATATATATATATATATATATATATATATATATATATATGTATATATATGTGGCTTCACATGAGCTACTCTGGCAACATCATCTCACATTTCGTCTATTCCTGAAGGGCTATTCATACAGCAAATATTTTCTCATCTGAACTATTTACAATCAACATGAAGCACTGGGATCGCATTTACATCCCAACGTTATTTCATCCCCTTCGAACTTTTTGGTCATGCATTATTCTAGAGTGACAACGTGACGTGTGTTCTGACGTGTTTGTTTATTTCTGGTGTGTGTTCAGTAGGGTGTTGCGCTAGTTGCAGATCCAAAATGCCATACCGAGATTTTATGGGTGGGGCCCTAGGAACAAATAAAATCACATTTTTATCCCACGTTATGCAACCTCCATCCAGCCGGCGGCTTCCAAAGTTTCAGTGGAGGCAGCACTAGCGATCCTAGTGGCAGTTTTGTAAGTTCAGTTGAGACATTGCTTTCCAACCCCCCCCACCAGGATCGGAACGGCGCCCTCTCGGACCGCCCGGCGCCCTCGCCAGACATCGCTTCCCACCCCCACCCCCCAGGATCGGAACGGCGCCCTCTCGGATCCGCCCGGCGCCCTCGCCAGACATCGCTTCACACCCCCACCTTTCGGCGTCGGTACTGCGTCAACAGGCTGTGCCTTTGACAGTCCGTCTTCCGACCAAAATGTTCCTTCATCCCGCAAGAAACTGGCGGATACAGTGGGGGGGGGGGGGGTAAATGGGGCTTTACCCTCCTGATGAGCTTCGAAAGCGGGCACAAAAATGGTTGTTTTCTTCAAATTTAGGCAAACAATAAACTAAACCCGCTCACGGGATTACAGAAACCCGTTCCACATCCAACGGGTGCCCCAAACAGCTGGTCTAGATCCGACTCTGCTTTGACCCTTGACCTGTGAGACATTCAAATTATATGACACGATGGATTATGACCTTCAGTACCATTGAAAAGGCTCATAACCATGTTCATTAAAAGGTTTTGACGGTGGACCCACGGTTTATATCCATTACGTTTATTGGGTAAAATAAGGAACTTGACCTGACCTGGAAGGTGACTTAATTAACCTGAGGTCATCAAAATGGGCATCATCTGAAAGCTCTCATTGCGAGCAATCCACTGGTCTCTGATTTGTAGCCGTACGACGTCTACGAGTTGAGTTTGGAAAAATGGGCATACATTATGACGTCATCACCATAGTAAGTGAATCGGGAAACTTTAGGTCGAGCCGGCTGGATGGGGTCGCATCAAACCCGGGTTTTTGCTACCATGAATGTTTTCATGACCGCCCACATAAAAATATACTATGGCATTTTGTCTCCGAGAGGAAAAGTCCTCCAGCGCAACACCCTAGTGTTCAGGTATGCACAAAGACTCGAGCACCATGAGACGTATTCGGTCCGGGCAAGACTTCGCCCATACGAAGACTGTAGGCTTCGTGCAGTAAGCTACATTGGTGCCACCACAACCTCCCTTTCGAGAAGACTAACAATGCATCTCAGAGATGGAGCACCAAAAGAACACATGACAAACTGCCACCAAATAATGCTAACACGAGAACACCTTACCAGCAACACCACCATCATCACGTCTTGCTCGGACGGAAATGTCCATGGTGCTCAAGTCTTTGTACATACGTGAACACACTAGAAATAAGCAAACAAGTCAGCACACACGTCACGTTGTCACTCTGGAATAATGCAAAACGAAAAAGGCGAAGTGTGGAGGGTAGGGGGAGACAAAAACGTCGGAATGTAATTGCGATCCAGTGCTTCATGTTTATCGTAAATAGTTCAGACGAGAACATACTTGTATTGTGAGTGGCCCTTCAGGAATCGACGAAATGTAAGACGATGTTGCGAGAATAGCTTGTGTGAACCAGTGCTCAATTGACGTTTTAAAACCATACATGTGTGTGTTTATTTGCATTGTGCAGAGCGGTGGTTTTTAAAATGGATTAATGTTTCAATCCGAAACGTCAATAACGGAATGCGACTATATATGTTACTTGGTGAAATAATTTACCAGCTATCTCACGAAACGAAGAAAACAATACGATCCATCGAAAACCTAGACAGAAAACATGCTAAAGCTGAATGCGCTCTTCTCTTCAACACTCAATGTGTAAAACTATATATATATCCACGAGGAGCGTATATATATATATATATATATATATATATATATATATATATATATATATATATATATATATATATATATGCTCCTCGCTCGGTCAATTTCTGAACCATCTGTAAAAATACGCTCGTAAGCGGCTCTCGACTCTTCCTGGCCACTAGTAACCAGCAAACAAAGGCGAACCGAGGGGGTCTTCCCCTCCCTCCCTTAGCAACCAAAAATATACTAGATCAAACAAGAAGTTTTGCAATCTTCACCATGCAAAACCAAACGCTTTCTTGGAGGCACCATCACAACTTTTTGAAGGCACCATCACATGCAGTTGAAAATGCGCTGTTCCGCCGCTTGTTCACTCCCAATTCAAAAGACGATTTGCGGCCAAGGTTACGCGTGCCGGCAGTGCCACGACGGCCGGTACGGCCGACGGGCTAAATGCAATTATTCCTGGCTGCCAGGGAGGCACCAGGATTTTCTTCAGGGGGCAACCAGAAAAAAATGTCATGAAACAGAGACCGCTTTCGGTGCGCTTCGCAGGCTGAAAACGTTTGGTTTTGCATGGTGAAGATCTCAAAATTTATTGTTTGATCTAGTATATTTGTGGCTGCTAAGGGAGGGGAGGGGAAAACCCCCCTCGGTTCGCCTATGCTTGCTGCTTACTAGTAGCCAGGAAGAGCCGAGAGCTGCTTACTAGCGTACTTTTCCAGATGGTTCACACGTGGACCGCGCGAGGCGCATAAGAAAAGTGGAGCCGCCTTGTCTGGTCGGGTTCGACAACATCCGCAAGATCAGCGCTGTCCCAACGAATGAGCTAACCCAGCGGCGCGCCGCAATTCCGTAGTTCATGCCTTGTGATGATAAATATAATTTATTTTCTTTCTTTGACTATG